>JASANE010029522.1:0-23781 GCA_030248225.1 Trileptium ribeirensis
ACAGCATCGCCCTGCCTTGATCCATCAGGAAACCCCAACTTTTCCCGCTAAGAAAAAAATGGTACTCACCGCTCACATGGTCGCAAGTATGATCATTTCATAAATTTTCGCGTTTCGCGCTCGTTAATGATTACCTAACCGTTGTCCGTGTCTGTTGTCCTCATGCCGCACGCCTAAATTGATCACAATAGTTCACGATGTGTTTTGTAATCTGTCTGAATTATACAACTTATTCTGCAGTGTTTTGTAATAAAACTGTCAAAAGAAAACGTCAGTGGATCGGAACGCTGTCGGACTCACGGCTTATAAAGATGCTGCTGTTGTTTTTTGTAAACTACCGTAAAAATGATCATATTGTACTATGTTGTAATACAGTATTTTAACCACTGAATTAATGGGTTAAAAAGTATATATATATAATATATATGCATATATATCATTTTAGTTTGTTACGGACATAAATGTTCTCTTGTGGCAATTGAAAACCTAACCAATCACCAAAATAAGATCTTGGAGCAAAAAACTGAATTTTGGATGCGTGTACGTGTACGAATTACACGTGCATACGTTCAAACCGTGCTATAATTCGCGAAAGGTTATGTACTGTGATGCGTTGATTTAATGAAAGAAACTGAAAATATTCAGCGATAAAAAAATTCATTAACCAGCTTTAATAAGTTAGGCAACGGAAAACATTGCACGTAATTACCTGATATTATTCTTTTTCACTGTATTGGAAGCCGCAAAAACAGTCATGCGTCCCTCAGGAGGGGTGGCAGAGTGTTCTCGTACCTGCTGGAATGCGTAGGCCCACCCCTCTCACACCGTGGAGGCGCTGAGTTGAGCTTCTGACCTCGGTTCATTGTATCGGAAATGATAAGATTTTAGCACATATCATTTATATTCAATAATTCGAAAATATAAAATACGTTTCCTTCAAAAAATTTAATATTACATTAATTTGTATTTACGTTACTATTTTATAAATTTCAATTTTGTTTATAGTGGCGCACCCATAATGCGTTATAGTGTTGATCTATTCTGAAGCAAAACTGTTCTAAAATTAGTTTTGTTATCACTAAACCAATATTGCCACACTGTTCCTGATTTCACATTCGAGACTAATTTGTTGGATACTGGAATTTTTGTGTACTCCTCTGCGCCATGATGAGCATTAATACCAATCTATTGTACCTTCGACGCTACAGATTGTTGTTTTGCCCAATTATTCAGTTAATTAAGCTTAGTTAGAAAAAGAGCCATGTTGCTCAACGCATGGAAGAGGGAGCGCGGCGCTGTCCTCCAACATTAGGAAATTATGTCCAGCTTGCCTCTTAAAATAGGACGTAAAGTTCCTTGTTTTTAGCTAATTTTTTTCTGTACAAATATGCACCCTCCCAAACTTCGCCGCGCAACTTCTAACTCATTCTTGGTAATTATAATAGTTTTATGGTTTCCGCTTTTGCTTTTTTCTCAATTTATGTGTTGAATATATATATTATATATACAATACGATAAACCGTAGAGGTCCCGCAACTATGCGGAACAGGCGGTATTTGAAGCCGCAAGGGGCGGGGACGCAAAAGTTCGCTACGTAGAACAGCATCACCTCACAATTTTCTGAATGTGTGTGTGCTCACATTTATACATTTAACATCAGCACTCCGGTGTGCCGGAAATCGATGGGAATTCCTTTTGGTGCTTAGAACTACTGTATTCCTACTGCACATTTTCTGAGACCTAAAATATGCCATTTCGAATCTAAACGTCATATATGGTTGACTAGGCAACATATCCAATTGCACAATACTTTCCATCAATAAGCATATCACTTTATCTCGCTACCCTATTTGAGCATAGTTGCCGAATAGCGCACGGGACAGGCGGAGCTCCAAAAGTTGATATCAGCCGAATCATCATGGTACAGTGGCACACTGAACCTACAATACGTAGGGCGGAGCGCGCGGATCGAAGCAGCACGCACCAGCTCCACCACATTTCGGGAATAGTCCAGTAGTTTATAGTGCCAGCACTCCAACCGTGGTGCTCTTCATGATCGCAGCCATATTGATACACCTTAGCGCTGATGAAAGTTAGAGTGAATAATTGTTTCTAAAAATTGTAAGAATCCATCCAACATTTGAAAGGCTATTTTTTAATCCTGTTTGAGAAAATGACGACACAGCCAGCGATTGTAATCCAAGGACGCTTATCTTCATATTCCACTGCACTCAAAGTACCCTAATAATTGCAGTAACTTTCTTTTGGTTATTTTTGGTAATACGTTGAATTATATTTTTACTGTAGGCGCCCAGCAGAACAGTGTTTTCTTATTTAAGCCTTATAACCGTTTTTTATAGACAAGAAGAATGAATGCTGAACGCGCAAGTCGCATTGTTTTCCACCCGAATTACCTAGCTACCTTCATGCAATGATCTCATGGTTGAAATTTTTGTGGACAAATTCACCAAGGTGGTTTACACTGTTTTTACCTCCCATATACTCTGATTGTTCTAACCATATTTTGCAAATGGTTTCTATCATACCCCAGATGCTCATTCTATTGACGTCTTATTATTCCACGATGTTTTGACGCGCCCATCTCACCAAATCAAAACTACAAATCTCGTCCCATTAATGGTGAAAGCAGAATGTGTCGTCTGCAAATTTCCACACTTTTCCGATGTGTCGATCAAATCGTTTATACCATTTAAGCCTCGTACCTACTCTTGAAGTGACATTACACATATTGGATAAATGACCGTTAACTTGGGTTCGGTTAAGTTCAAAACTAGAAAAAATCGATCCACCCGACAATTCACCATTAAATCGATAAAACTCGGTTTTATACCGAAGCTTTTGATAAATCGAAAAATATGATATTTTCCAGTTTATAGCCTCATAGGGAAAACTGCAACGGTTTATAGTTGTGCATTTCTAGTTTTTATAGGGACGCTCACTATTGTTTTTTTTTTTTCGCTGCTGAAAGCAGTATTCATTCACATTTGGAGTTCGAGTTTTTTTCTTACGGTCCTCCTTCCGCCGTGTAGCATGACGTTCGGAATTACCGGATCCTTCGACAAGCGATTTCCGCATCAGCTGGCTTGCTTTGTATTTTCTCAGGCTTTCGGGCACCGCACAGCCAGGGGTCCTCGGCCTTATTCGCAATTGCCGTCCCATTTTCCCCAAGGAGGTCAAGAACAATTTGGTGTCAAAATATCGTATTGTACAATTTCCGGGATTCCACTTTTCATACTTTGTGGGAAGTGGGGATTACCATATCTCGTCACAGTGCGGGGTGTCTCCTTCCGGGGTTCGCAACAGGGATGCATGTTCTAGGCTTATGGTTTTCTTGTACGAGGCGTGACCCCCTCAAATATATTGGTAGAGAAATTTTCTTTTCCTAATCCGAAAACTACCGGCGACGCCCCATTTTGATCTGCCCCAAGTCTGTCCTACTGTTTATAAATTTCCAGAGGCATTCGTGCTCGCTTTCGTCCTCAAAACACTGAAAAATGGGACTACTTTGATTCCAACATTTGACAACAGCCGGAAATTTTTGGCTTTTTCGTAGGTCTCGACCAAACTAATTCGTTGTCCTCATGTCCCAGCATTTTTCGTTTCGGGAAATCTTTTTTCCTTGTTCTCTCAGTGCCAAGATATCCCTTTTTTGTTGCAAGCGCAGGGCTGGGCTTAATGGGTCGACACATTTTTCCATATTTTTACCATAATGGGACAGAACCCTAAAATTGCGGTTTTCCAATCGGGGCCTAACCTGGCATTCTCAGTTGTTCACAATTTTCAGTCTCTGGTAAACTTTTTGGCTTATCCGGTTTATATTGTCTCTTGGCATTTTTTTAATCGAATTTCAAAAATACAAAATTTTTGATCAAGATTTTTGTAATTCAAGAGAAAATTTTTGCAAATTTTGTCTGAAAATTTGCTTCAACAGCGCTTTTCTTCTACGAAGTCGTTTTGGCAGCGTTGATTTTTACGTTTATATCTTGGCCAGAATGCGGTGGGGAACGGGTGATGGTTTTTGCTCTCTGCAAAATTTTCTGCGGATGGAGAGCCCAGATGTAGCGTTTCACACAATATATACACACATTCATATATATGCTTGTACGTTCTATGTAAATATATATCTCGTATATTACGCAGATTTCATATAAGTACTGTTGGCTTAGGCAGTGCTCCGCTCCGCCGACTGTTGGTTTAGGACCGAATTTTCGCGGTCGAACTCGTCTTAGGACTCTCCTGTGCCCGCGAAAGTTTTTGGCTCTCAGCCGGTGCGGCGACGAGACCGCACCGCCAAAGTGTAGTTAAATGGCTAATTGACAGCTCTCTATCTCGACTCCGCCCCTAAGAAATTGCCACGTAGGCTAAACGTGCCACTGCACTTCCAAAGCGAACGACAGAAGACGTCGGTTTCACTTCACAACTGACTGTTCTCGCCTAAAATATGTAAAGACCTAACATCCAGTCAGCTATAGTTGTATTTTTCATACCAACGTACTGGAAACTTCACAACTGAGTGTTACCGCGCTCCAAAGCAAAATTACGTTTGGATTATTCATAATATTACAAATGCACTGAAACTGCCAAATTTTTGGAAAAATGTTTATATAAACCTATACCACACAATAATGTTTGACAACAGTAGATTATGGTTGTTTAAATAGGGTAGCATAGGTTGAAGAGCCGGTTGTGAAGCATTATGCTATTTTGTAACAGCATTTTTTCGTCACCATAAAACATTTTTTAAGTATACTGAAATTTTTGCAGTTTTTACGGTGTATATATAATTAATGTCATACTATTACGCAACTGGTCTCGCAAAATATAAAAATACATCAGCTAAAAGGCTTTTACGCTATTTAGAACCATTTTGAATTTTCGACCTAAAAACCAGCCGGATCGAACCATTTTGTACATATTTACGTTTACTTTGATGCCAATTTTCAGTTAAAAAACATGTCCGGCCAATCTACTTCCGACTTATTTTTACAGTTAGTGATGCTTGACAAGGCTGCGATGATCAACTCTAAATAAATGAAAAATGCGAAAAAGTACTATTCAGTACCTCCTACGCCCTAGTTTGTGCAGTTAAAAAAGTCCGTCACACAACTAACTCGTTTTTTATATGTATGTCTTCATATGCATGTATTCAAGTCTTCATTATTAAACATGAAGCACTGTTAGTTGCTGCAAGCTCAGTCTTGATGAAATCATTTTATATATAATATCCAATCCGCGTCTCACAGACAGCGGATTGGATATTATATATAAAATTATTTAAATATAGTAACGTCCGAGATTAAGCTTAGGTCAACTCGGCACAATAACTGTTCATGTTTAATAATGAAGACTTGAATACATGCATATAAATACATACATATAAAAACGGTATTAGTTGTGTGACGGGACTTTTTTAACTGCACAAACTAGGGCAGGCGCAAGAAAAGTACTGAAATAGTACTTTTTGCATTTTTCTCATTTATTTAAGTTAATACAGTCGCAGCAATTTATCAAGCATAACACTAACTGTAAAAATAAGTCGAAGTAGATTAGCAAAATATCTTTTTTAACTGAAATTGGCATAGAAGTAAACGTAAATATGTACAAAATGGTTTCGATCCGGCTGGACTAGGTCAAAAATTCAATGGTTCTAAATGCACGTAAAAAGCCTTTTATTGATGTATTTTATATTTTGCACAAGAACCAGTCCAAGTAATAGTATGACATTAATTATATATACACCGTAAAATCTCTTCCAAAACCGTGTCCTCAGAAAATGCTTCCTTGGTGACGAAAAAATGCTGTTACGAATCAGCATAATGCTTCACAACGGCTGTTCAACCTATGCTACCCTCTTAAACAACCATAATATACTGTGTCAGACATTATTTGTGTGGTCTGGTTTATATAAACATTTTCCGTGCGACAGTTCATGCATTTGTAATGTATGAATATGAACGTAATTTTGCTTGGAGTTGATGCAGCGCTCAGTTGTCTGAAGTTTCCAATTCGTTGGTATGAAAAATACAACTATAGCTGACTGGATGTTAGGTCTTTACAGTAGTGTTAGGCAACAGTCGGTTGTGAAGTGAAACGGTCTTCTGTCGTTCGGCTTTGAAATCACACGTTAGCCCTCCGTGGCGAAAATTCTTAAACGATCGACCGTCGTTCGTCAAAAAATCTGGTAGCCCGTTTAATACACTTGGCATACAGAAGTAAACGTATACGCCACAGCCGGCTCAAAACTACTGACCAAAGACTTTCGCGACCGGTAACAGCAGAAAATTGTTAACGGTCGGTCATTGGCCCTCGACCGCGAAAATTCCTAAACGACCGACAGTCGGCCGGACGACGGCCTTCACGATTGCCTAAGCCAACAGTACTTTATTGTATGAAATATACCGCATAATCTAGGGATCTATATATTTACATCAAATGTAACACAACTTTATATGAATGTGTGTATATATTGTGTGAAACGCTACATATCTGGGCTCTCCATCCGCAGAAAATTTTGCAAGGGGACAAAAACCGTGGCCCTAACCCCCACCGGATTTTTTCAGGGGGCATTTGGCCAAGATATAAACATAAAAATCGTCTCAGAAACACTGCCAAAACGACTTCGTAGGAGAGAAAAGCGCTGTTGAAGCAAATTTTGACAAAATTTGCAAAATTTTCTGCTTCAGAACGGAATTTTACTACAAAATCTTGATCAAAATTTTTGTATTTTGAACCGATTGGTAATAAAAAATGCCAAGAGACAATATATAAACCGGGATGAGCCAAAAATTTTACCAGGGGGCATTAACTGGAGGGCACCTGTTTTGAACAACTGAAAAATGCCAGGCGTCACACCCCCCAATTTGGAGAGCCCAGCCTTCTGGGTTCTGTCCAATTCTATGGTAAAATTGTGGAAAACCTGTCAACCTAAGCCCAGCCCTTCTACCGCTTGACAAAAAAAGAATATCTTGGCACTGAGGAACAAGGAAAAAAGATTTCCCGAAGCTGAAAAAATGCTGAAATCAGACAACGATCTAGTCCACTACAACCCTACGAAAAAGCTGGAGACCGCTTGTTATGCATCAAATGTTGGAATCGAAGTCGTCCTTTTTCATCGTTTTGAGGACGAAAGCGAGCACACGAATGCCAAAGTATGGAAGACGCTGAACAAGTCTCAACGCAACTTCAGCCAAGTGCAGAAATAAGCACTGGCCATAATTTTCGGGATACGGAATTTCTACCAATATATTTGAGGGGAAAAGTTCACGCTCATTACGGACCATAAGCCTATAATTGCCCTGTTCAACCCGACAAAGGAGACACCCGCACTTGCTGACAACACAATCGCCCTATAGGCGGTGCTCCTGAGCCAGTTCGACTATGAAATGGAGTACCGGAAAACATACGAGATACGATATTTCCAACGCCGATGCTCTTAGTAGCATACCTTGCGAATCGGACGACCAATTCGACAGGGATGAAAGCGAGGACAACATCGACATGGTGTGCGCAATCAAAGTGCTGAGAATACAAAGCAAGCCAGCTGATGCGGAAATCACTTGTCAAAGATCCGTTGGTTTCGAACGTCATGTGCTACACGCGCGAAGGATGACCATAAGAAAATTTCGAAGCTAGATGGCAAATAAATACTGCTTTCAGCAGCGGAGAGAAGCGATAGTGGTCCCTATGCACAAAAAAAGAGCTAGAAATGCAGCAGCAACTATAAACCAGTTAGGTTACCTTTATGAGGCTATAAACTGAAGAATATCATATTTTTCGATTTATCAAAAGCTTTCGGCAGTGTGTTTGAAAAACTCAAGTTTTATCGATTTAATGGTGAATTGCTCGGGTGGATCTGAACTTTTCTAACGAACAGGTCAAAACGAACCCAAGTTAACGGTCATTTATCCAATATGTGTAATGTCACTTCAAGAGTAGTACAAGGCTTAATGGTATAAACGATTTTGATCAACACGTATCGGGAAAGTGTGGAAATTTGCAGACGACACTAAATTGCAGAGAAGGATATATCTGCTTTCACTACGGCCATAATGCAACAAGTTATAATTAATTTAGTCAAGTGGGCGCGTCATTGGAACCGTGAATCTAACGTCGATAAATCAGCATATATTCATCTGGGGTATAATAAACCATTGCAAATACATTTTAGACAATCAAGCTATATCGGAGGTAAACAGTGTAAACCACCTTTGAGTAATATTCCACAAAAATGCTAAATCATGAGATCATTGCATGAAGGTAGCTAGTGATTCGGTGAAAACAATGCGACTTATAACATTCAGCATTCATTCTTCTTTGTCTATATAAAACGGTTATAAGGCTTAAATAAGAACACTGTTCTGTTGTCTGGGCACCTCATGTAAAACGTGACGTAGCATTATTAGAAAATAACCAAAGAAGATTTACTAAATTAGTCTAGGGTCTTGAGTCAGTGGAATATGAAGACTTAAGCGTCTTGGATTACAATCGCTGGCTGCTCGTCGTTCTCGAACAGATTTAATAATAGCCTTTCAAATGTTGGATGGATTCTTACAATTTTCAACAATTATTCACTCTTAAGCCTTCATCAGCGCTAAGTCGTATCAACAATATGTGGCTCGATTTGGTGAAGACACCACGGTTGGATTGCTACGAGTTATAAACTCTTCGAACTCTCTTTCCCAAAATGTGGTCGAAGCTAACTGTATAGCTGGTTTCAATCCGCGCCTCCACACGTTATTGTAAGTTCGTTTCTGCCACTGTACCATGATGATTCAGCTGATATCAACAAGCCTTTTTCGATAAAGCTTCCGCCTGTCCATATACGCTATTGGCAACTATGCTCAAATAGTAGCGATGATGATATGTATTGATGGAAATATTATCCCGGTAAATATACGCAATGTAGTAGACCATATATAACATTTTGGGTCAAAATAGCATATTTTAGTCTCGGAATGTGCAGTCAGAACATACCAGGTAGTTCTAACAGCCAAAGGAATTCCATCGATTTCCCCACACCGAGTATAATGTTAAATGTATAATAGTAAGCACACACACATTCAGAAATATAAGTAATGCTGTTCTACATCACGACTTTTGCGTCCGCCCCTTGCGTTCAAATAGCGTGCTGCGCCCCTGTTTACGTATAGGACCTGCGGTTTATCATATTGTATATATAATATATATACTATCGACAGACACGACACATAAATTATAAAAAAGCAAAAGCGGAAACCATAAAACTATTTATAAGATTAAAAAAATCGAGTTAAAAAGTTCACACAGCAAACTTTGCGAGGTGCATATTTGTACAAAAAAATTAGCTAAAATTTCAAGGAACTTTACGTATTATTTAAGAGGCAACTGCAAACATAAATTTCCTCATGTGTTAAAGATACGCGCCGCGCTCCTCTCCATGCGTTGAGCGAGATACACAAATCGCTCTTTTTTGGAATCGTAAGCGTAAGCTTAACATAACTGAATAATTGGGCAAAACGACAATCTGTGTGACATCGAAGTTTTACAAATAGATTGGTCTAATATTCATGCATGGGCGCAGATGAGGAGTACACGAAATTCCAGTATCAACAAATTAGTCTCGATGTGAAATCCAGAACCATGTAGCAATGTTTTCTAGTTTAAGTGATAACAAAACTAATTTTAGGCAACGTTGCTCTTGCTCTCTTTGGGATAGATCAACACTCCTAACGCGGTCCCTGAATGGTGCGCAGCCTGAAAACGGATTGAAATTATCAATAGTAACGTAAATACAAATTAGTGCTTAATTCTAATTTTTTGAAGGAAACGTATTTTATATTTCGAATTATTGAATATAAATGATATGTGCTAAAATCTTATCATTTCATAGATGAACCGAGGTCCAAAGCTCAAGGAAGAAGGTTCGGCGCCTCCACGGTGTGATCTGCAAGGGGTGAGCCGGCCCTCGGAAGGGCGTCCACACCTCAAGAAATAACACTCTGCCACCCTATGAGGACGTATGACTGTTTTTGCGGCTTCAATACAGTATGAAAAGAATAATATACAGGTAATTACGTGCAATGTTTTCCATTCTCCTAACTTATTAAAGCTGGTTAATGAATTTTTATCGCTGAATATTTTCGTTTACTTTCATTAAATCAACGCATAAACTTTCAGTACATAACCTTTCGCGAATTATAGCACGGTTTTGAACGTATGCACGTGTAATTCGTACACGTACGCATAATTATTAGTAAAATTCGTTTACCTCCAAGACTTCTTTGGTGATTGGGAAGGTTTCAAGGTTTTCAATTGCCACAAGAGAACCCATTATGTCCGTAACCTAAAATGATATATATGCATATATATTATATATATATACTTTTAACTTTTTAACCCAATTACATTCAGTGGTTAAAATACTGTATTACGACATCGTACAATATGATCATTTTTCGTCATCAAAAACAACAGCAGCATCTTTATCAGCGTAGTCAACAGCGTTCAGATCACTGACGTTTTCTTTGGACAGTTTTATTACAAAACACTGATCGCTGTATCGTTTGAGACAGATTACCAAACACATCGTGAACTATTGTGATTAGAATTAGCATCGGCATAAGGACAACAGAACTACGGACGATAAGGCGCTAGCGGTTTAGTAATCATTAACGACGCGAACGTGCAACAAACGGAGTGCGATTGGAATGATCATACTTGCGACCATGGTTGCCTGAGCGGTGAGTACCATTTTTTTCTTCACGACAGGAAAACATTTCCTGATGATGGATCAAGGTAAATATACAAAAATGACAACGCATCTTTCTCATCCTGAAAAGGAGAATGCCGCATCTACTCACATCAAGCATTGGCACGGATTCCATCTAAAGTTTGGGTGGGAAAAGAAATTTGGGGGTTACGAAACGCCTATTATGTCTGTTAGAACGTATTAGAGTTCATAAAGAGGGCCCATTATGTCCGTAACTTAAAATGATATATACATATACAAAAATGACAATGCATCTTTCGCATCCTGAAAAGAAAAATGTCGCATCTACTCACATAAAGCATTGGCAGAAATTCCATCTGAAGTTTGGGGGGAAAGAGAGATTTGGAGGTTATGAGAGAATTTTGGGGGCTATGAAATTGGGATTCAGCCACATAGCTCGGAGATGCAGGGGTCACCCTGTCGCTCGAGATAAAACTCGTGTATATTAGTGAGTAACCGGAACTGAAATTGGCCGGAACTGTAATTTTTTTGCTGGAGCTGGAACTGAAACAGGAACCTGGTCTTATCTAGGTAAAATAAAAGACTAATTAATATCTTGTTTGTTGGGTGTGAACGATGGGCATGTAGGGTGATTTAACCAATTAAACATTGGATTACGTAACTGAAAAAGATACTTTGAGAAGCTGTCACAAAATCTGACATTTTTCGATCCTTCTCATGCCCTCACTTAGAAGATAGAACCTCATTTTCCACGTTTGTGTAAACCACTAATATGTACTGAAAATTTATATCCACTAGTTTTATTGTGTACTGCCACTGGTGTTTTTGCAGATGCATACCTTTCACGGGTTCTTATAAACTCAACTTGGAACCCGAAATAGGCGGTGAACCCAGATTAACCAAGCTCAGTCGTTTTTTCCACGCGAATTCCTAGGTATTGTTAGATAATTTTCAGCAAGGTGAAATAAACGATATTACTTCGTGTTGTTCCCTCTCGAGCATATAAAAATTAACTGATAGACACAATTGGCAGCAGTTGTTTGTTACAGTATACTACGCGGGAAGCGTACAATGGCATAGCTAACAACTTCAGGACTAAGGATAATACACATATATATATAATACATATGAAAAATTACATCACAAAATAACACATTTACAAATATGCGCGATTCATAATAGCATACAATTATCTAAGAGTGCATATTTGTTTGCGTTTAGCATTCGCGTTCCCAATCGAACACTGCCTTACAATGCTGGTGAGCAACAATGATATCATTGTTGCGCAATGGTTTGAGACATGTATGTATCAAGGCAACTTTCATTATATATTCAATATTCAGATATAATCGCTTGGCTTCAACTCACTTGTGTACCAAAGGGAGCATGCGGCCATGCCCTCCTCAATGATTTTCGAAAAGTACTGGCGATATCAAGACAGGATGAATCAACGTGGGACCCCGTTATGGACCGCCGTCACTAAATTTCCGCGCACGATGGCCACCCCCTCACAAAAATCCTTAGTATCTGTCATCGTCTATAGAATGATAAAATGGCTAACCGGAATTGGTTCAGTGTATTTCACTGTGCCAAACAATATACGTATCTAAACTATAGGTACTATAGTTTGATTTACAATGAACGAGTATATTACATATATAGCACTTACTTGATCAAAATGTACATAGCATTCATTTGATCAAAATGACTGAAGTTTATCGAAAAGCTGCTATACCGTTCAAGTCACACGAGGTTTGCTTGCAAACAACGGTACCCAGCAGTGCGGCTACTTATCAGACTCATTCCCAAAATCAGGTAAGGTATCAAGTATATATTGCTTAAATAAAATGGTTACATTATTCATGTTCCAACAATCCCAGTGGTCCTGGATAAGGTCTGATTACAGGTTACCATCCAGATTTCCTTGCCGTCAGTAGTAAATGTAATGTCTATTTACCGTTGGTTTAAATACCCTAGATCACACCAACTAATGTTGCTACGTTAGCATTAAGTGTTTAGAAGTATATACTATAAATACGTATACGAAATTACTCATAGTCGAAAGCCATGACAGTTTCCACCTGAGTTCATCGGATTGCTAGTGCATCTTCAAAATGCTCCTTTCCTTTTTATAAAAAATTATCACAAACTACTTAGCTAACTAGGTGCAGTTAATAATTTTACACTGCGCTGGTTAAACTTCATGCGATGTTTGTCAACCCAGCGATCGCAACGTAGTATCTAGTAATAAACAAAACAAAAATTATATATACTAGATTTCACCTACCCGATATTACAGTTACAGAGCCATGCTTGACCAGCAAGCACCAACGAACCCAGCGTTTTTAATTATATATTTTTGCTACGAAACACCAAATTTTTAATTCAATGACAATACCAACCAAACCTCTAAGTAAAAACAACCGAATCATGCGAAGTTCTCCTCCTTATAACAGTGTTTGGGGAAAATTGAGTACCTGAAAATTTAAAGTTTCATTTGTGAGCCCATGCTAAGCTTAGTCTTCGAAAGACAATACAATACAAGCAGTACAGCTGCAAAAACTTGACGTGATATGGTAGCGGAACTTAATTTAATATGATCCAAACAACCTACGTTATTATCTTGATCAAGCGATTCCTTGAGTCGATTTTTAATATCGTCAATGCTAACAATACGGCCGTCGCCTGTCTGCGCTGTTGTACTGATACTACTACTTCGATTATTATTAGTATTATTACAATAACTAGTAGCCGAAAAATTATTGCGGCTGGCGTTCGCTGTCATCCAATTCCAATTAAGAGCTGTTGTGGTAGGAAGCAACGCCAATAACTATGAGGATAATAAGGAATTTTGCCACCAATAATACTTTGAAAATATTTGTTTGTATATGATCGGTAGGTGTTGTATAACGCGAGCAAACGACGACAGTCCATACAACCCTGAAACTGTATACGTATATATCAGGGAATAACCGGAACCGAAATTTACCGGAACCGGAACCAGCAACCGGAACCGTCCATTTAAACCGGATCCGGAACCGGAACCTGGTCTTCGAAATTTATATATAGTAAAACAGATGATGGAGAAATGAAGGTATAGTGGATTTAAAATGCATTAAAAATAAGTTTTACATTAAACTTAATCTATTGCGATGGTATTATTGCCTTTCTGAAACTTTAAAGAGACTGAGGAAGCTAATAATATTTAATTATCGATCAAATATGTCGGTTTTTGGACATTCAGAGCAAAAAATGTCTTCCACTATACACCATTGCGTATACTGCGTGAAATCGAATGTGCTTACAAAGTTTGGAGCGTAGAATACACACTTTCGCTCTGTCTCCAGTCGCCTCCCTTTACTACACATACGTTTGTTGCATGTTCTTCTGTAGGAAACTTAAAATTGTTTTATATGATTCTAAGAGAAAATAATAGATAGAAGGTAATTTTCTGATCAGTGGTCAGAGACATTGTTTAGGCTAGCGTTGGACAAACAGTGTCCGTCAGTTATATCATAATGATAACTTTCGAATCAGAATGTTATAAATGAGACACACTGTGATGCTGCTCCCACAGTTTCAATTAATACAGTTCATTGCCAACAAAGCAGTTTCTAGCTGCGTTGCAGATAACGTTAGTTTACTTCACTTTAGACTAATTTACCAAGTTTACAAGCGCACGGGCGGGTGCTTGACGCAATTTATGTTAGCCAAGCATACCCTAAGTACTTCTGCGTAAGCCATACTCTGTTACCGAGTTGGACCGGTTTAATTCAAACGTATCCCACAGACTTCGGGATGTGTAAAATAGCTGCTACAAGCATCGACCTGGCTTTGATTTAACAAACTCCTGCAGATTATTATGAAAAATTCCTGCTCTAATTATGTGCCCTACCTACGTTTCACACGGCAAATTGGTCAGTTAATCTTTTCTTTTGCTTGGTTGTATTGGAGCTTGATCATTGTATAATATATATTACATATGTTTGGATTACAAGATGAAGCAAAAACGTGGAAAATTTCAAACAAAATTTTTAAACCGGAATTCCGGTTCCGGTATGGTTTTTGCCCTTTGCCGGAACCGCAACCGGAACACGATTTTCGCCGGAACCGGAACCGGAATTCCGGTTACTCCCTGGTATATATACCAAAATACAAAAGTAATAAAATTAATTTTTCCACGCGAAAATATAGACCTGGACCTACGTCCTGAAATACCAAATTTAAAGCGAAATTAACTTAAATGATTTCTTTGTAATCAATTGACCTGATGCTACTATATAAGAGGTTTAAGTTTACGTGTTTCAGGTTAGACTTACTAATGATTGTATTGGCCTTGTTTGCAAGGGCGGATATAAACTGCGAGCGGTTGATCCCTCTTTGGGATAGATTTAAAATATTTGGGGTGCCCCACAGCATTCTCATACTTCAAGGTTATGGAGGGCAAAATTTCATTTTCGATGTTTATAAATACACATATTTTGCAAAAGCACAGTGGTTGAGTGTTAAAGAAAAACCAGCTTAAATGAAGTTGATATGACCTAGTTTATATCTTTCAGTTACTAGTTTAGTTAGTAACTTTCAAGCGATGAACATATATATACCCGTAACTCCATCGAGATTGCAAAACATAGTGAAGTATAGGTACGTTTACGTCTTTTGCGTGCACAGCCAAAGAGCTCTCGATAGCATATATCGATATGCTATGTGTGGATATCACACAATACCGCACAAGTTTGAACTAACACCGGCAATAAGTCTCACTTGCCCGAAAACCCCGTAATTGCAAGTATCAAAAGTCTCCAGGACGTCGCAGTAAAATTAAGAATTTTGGGTCGATGAACCATGGGGCGCCATACCCCTGTACCCATGGTACCATTGGTAACAGAGCAAAACAAACACCGGCAATGAGTTTCCCATGCCCGAAAAAGTTAAACTTTTCAGCCGCCCAAGACGTCAGAACAAATTTTCTAATTTTGGGTCGAGGACTAGGTTTTTTTGCGTCCACAGGTTGGCCCGGACCCAAACATTTTTATGTGGACCCAAAAAATTTTTGGTGGGCCCACGCTGAACCCAGGGCAGTTTCGGCTTCCGAGACATAGGTTTTGCTAACAAATTCTAATACAACGTGCAGGCTTTGACCCGTTTATGCGTACATCTGTAAATAGTTATGCTGCTGGCATTGACAAGATAAGCATTGAGAGATGGCTCTCATCGTTTATCCTGGCTTGGGACAGGCAGAGAATAATTATATATTTGTAATTATGTAATAATGTCAAATTGCGTTTCGTAATACGGTCTCTTTATTGTGTATAATTTCGTGAAATTCTCGAGCCAAAATTTGTAAGTTTGAACCCTGAACGCGTTTAAGGTGTGGACCCAAAAGAAATTTGCTGGACCCAGGGTCTATTTTGAAAAAAAACCCCTGGTCGAGGAACTATGAAGGTGCCATATATACCACAAATCCCATAACTCCTCCATAACCGGAGCCTTAATCGAAAAACAAAAAAAGAGGCATCGGCATTTATCATGTTACTTTGAAATGAAATCAGCCACAGAAAAAATTCGAAGGTTAAGATAAAAATAACCTTGTTTCAGTGAACGGTATATAATTAAATTTGGCAATAAACCCACATTTTGAATTCTGACCCCGGAACCAGACCCCAAATAAAAAACGCTTGGGGATGTATATACGCAGTAAATCTACTAGGCCGGTTCGAGTGAGCCCAAGATCATGAGAATCGGTTGATTTTTCCGACTTATGGCCGATCACACACAAACACACGGAATTTAAAAGCTGTCATCCCTGCAACGAACTCTGCCCTCCTGATCCAAGACCATTTCAGGGATAAAATTTCGAACCCCGCATTTTCATCTCGAAAACGAAAAATGCATACTGGCGTTGGAAATTTTATCATAACCATTAATTAAGATATAAAAATCCATAAATATATTTGCAACGCGGTTGACACAGTGATTATTTTGAATTTAAACTGATTTCGCCGATAATAGGGTCGTTTTTAAATTAACTAAAAATCATCATCTGCGATCACTATTAGAGTTATTCCCGGTCAGATTCCATATTTACGAACATAATTAAGAAGTGCTGCCGGAACCCCATGTATTGTAAGAAGCAAAGCTCAACTAAACTTACGCCATAAACACACTTCAAGCAATTAAAATGGCTATAGGTGGTGAGTGATACATAATATATTATTTGGACCTTCATTTTCATAGAAGCTTGGAGAGGAAAGAATATGAAAGCAGCTCTGAAAAGTCGGGCTGAGGTGGGATTCTAAACCACGACTTCTCGCTCTTGTATCCGCCAGCAGGCGCTCTACAGACTGAGCCATCCCTACCCGACGTAAAGCTGCTATATTCAACATCTCATGCGGTATATCTCATCATCGAATATGCGGTGAACGTTTGGTGTCCGTACTTAGAACGGGACATCGAAGTGATTGAGAAGATCCAACGGCACGCGACAAAACTGCTTCCGTGGATCAGGGACTGGAGTTACGCTGACCGCTTAGATTACCTTGGTTTGCAGACTCTCAGGTCACGACACATCCGTAGCGATCTTATTCTTATCTACAAAATGATCAACGCTGGGGTGGACCTGGATATTGGGAATTACTTCGCCCCAGGGTGTGCTCGCACGCGTGGTCACAACCTCAAACTTGAGACATTGGACATTCCGAGATTGGATGTTAGGCGTCATTTCTTCTCCCATCGCATTATCCGTTACTGGAATTCTTTGCCACATTGCGTTGTAAATTCGTCGTCCCTAACGTCGTTCAAGCAGAGGCTACACGCCTCCAATTGTTTGCCACGCAAACTCAATATGTATTTGTTTCTTTTCATCTCACATGACCTCGTAACCACGAGGTCATTTTATCCTCCGAATGGGTACTTCCTGAAAAGCCAATGGGAAATAGCCACGAAATACGAAGTATTCAGAATACGTACCACGGAGGAAGATTGGTACGTCATCTCCCGTCTTTCAGTAAGGCTTACGACTGGTTTTTTATTTTATACGCAGTAAACTAGGGTAATCCCGACAATACAAACTATTGCATCATTAAACGAACCAAAGTTATTAGAATGCTACATACGCACCTGATGGTGCCTCCGTCCAGACGCTCTATATGATCGCGATACCTGATTGTTCTCTGGACAGTGGCAAGCCGATATGGTCCCCTTAACGTCAGAAATTGTTTATTGAGACAAATTGATCCTGATAGGCTTGAACTTCGCCAAAAGAAAGCATGTTAGAGCTTCGGTAATTTGTTCGACAGATGGAGCAGCCGTTTAAATGATGGCAGGATTGTCGCAGTTATGCTGTTATCGGGGAGGCTTTTCCACAAGTGGGCGGTCCGACACTCATTTCTATATATACCTAGCACAATATTGACCTGGTATGTATCGGGTTTGGAGCGAGTGTCCACGAAGACTATTGTCAGTGACGTGAAAAAAGTGATCCAACCGAACATCAACTTGATTTGATCCGTTCGAGACGTCATGATGATATCAACTCTGACTTGTCTTGTTTCAAGCGTTTGTAGCCTTAATACGCGCAGCCGTTCATGGTAACTCAGAGTGGCTATCATTGGAACTAGTTTTGTCGCGCTGCGTTGAATGTTTTCTTGTGTACTTTACATTCGCAGATGTAATGAGTGCACCAGGAGCATGTCGCGTATTCTAGCCGAGGTCGCAAAAGTGTCTTATATGTCAGCATAAATGCTGCATTTGTTATGTACTCAAATTGCGCTCAATTGCGCTGATGATCCTCTCGCAACTGGCAGCTACTTCAATACAATGCTTTGATGGCTTTAGATTAGCTGATAAACAACTGATGGTCACTATTTGGGATGCTGTTCATCTAGTTTATATTGAATTAAGAATTTTTCTAACCAAAATGAATGCAACCTCACTTTTCTGCAGCCCATTGGAGTATGCCATTGAAGTCTGAGGACAAATCATCGGTATATATGAAGGAAAACTTATTTGAGCGGAGTCGCTTGCACAGTTAAGTGTCATCAGCAAATTTTAGTGCCTTCGATGAAACGTATTCGTCAAGGTCGTTTATATAAAAGACAAAAAAATGGGTCCTGTTACGGAACCCTGAGGCACACCGCTGCCTTCTGGTGCCCAAGCACTATGACAACCATATTTTACAACAGATTGAGTCCGTCCAGTCAAAAAAGTTTTGAGCCTGCCAAGCAATGAATCCTGGATACGGCAAGATTGAAGCTTTTGCAAAAGTCTCGCGGGGGGACACGGTTGAAGGCCTTGCGCACAACCAAATAAACGATATCTCTGCTATCACCGATATTCTTCGATTAGCCAATAGATGAGCGCTAACAGTTGTAATTTGCATGACCGAGCCTTCAGAAAACTTGAGAGGTGTGTAGGATATTGTTCGCAGATACATATTCTAGCAATGCATTTGCCATCATGTTTTCCATAAGTTTCGAAACTTAATTAGAACAATATTATTTAGTTGTTCTTATCCTCCACATATTCTCTGTGTGATTTTGACTTATGAAAAGCCTAGTTAATGTAAAGGCACAGCTCGGCCCTCTCAAACTTTTTGGGGCAGTTTCTATGCTAACATGGTTGAAATTTTGTTGATGTATTCGACGTTTGTTGTGTTTTTTCTACCTGTAGGTGGCAAAAATTAACACAACATTTTTGATTTGTACATTAAATTTTATACACCTGAAGTTGTTTGAAGGTACTAGGTGCACTGGTTCATATTATATGTCGAACTTTGTCCAAGAATAATCCCGACAGTATATACTGTTATTATTTTAAGCTGACATATCTTTGTACGGTATTTGTTTGAGTAAAGGTATGTCTAATAGCTTTAAAACAAATGTTAACTATTAAAATTTTCAACTATATATAACGTATGTTGCAAAATATATTGTCATGATCTGCACTGTGATTTACATTCCCTTACAGTTCGACCTAAAGCCGTACATGCTCATAGAGGGGTTACCCCACCTGAGGCGCCCTACCCGCCAAGTGCAACCCCTGACAGGTCGCCCAATGTTTGCATGAACGCATATGCGCCAGAGGCTCCGCACCACCCCACCTTCCGCTCCCACTGAATTTTGCACATTTTTTCGATGTCGTGTTGGAAGCCTATAATTTTGGAATATATTTCTGTTCAGCGTGTAAACTGTTGTCATATCTAAACCTTACTACCTGGATTGATGCCCATCGCCATTCTCAATATACTACGCCTGAGCCTAAGCTCAGGCGCTTACTTAATTGAGCCTTATACTAGTTTAAATCAGAGGCTGCCGAACGCCACAACTATGCTGGTTTTTCTACCGATGTAACACCCGGCCCCTAAAGTAGACCTGGGCCAACAAGACTTGACTATGGCTTCTGAAAAAAAGTACGGCACTATATATATTTAACAAGTTTTGCAAACATAATTGGCCCTGATTACAATCCTGGTTTTACATACGTGTACGGGCTAAATCCAGTCCAGAATTCTGAGTAGGTTCGTTCAGAGCCGTGGGTTCATCCACGGCTTCACTTCGTCTGTTGATTGTCGTAGCTGGAATACAAAGGAATCGCACAGCAAAGCTTTACATTTGGTGGAAGTATCCAGAGTCATAAAGCCTCGTTTTGAATACATTGACAGTTGGAGCAGAGAGAAGCCATTGTGGTAGGCGGTTCCATGCAGTTATAATTCTACTGACAAAACTGTATCTATAGCAGTCTCAATCGCCGACCCACGTCTCCGCGAAAAATTTCGAGCCAATAATTATTTGACTAATAACGTCCCGCAACAATTTTAGGCGAAATAGCAAAATAGGATGAGCGACGGGTGTAGGTTAAGATTATTCGGAACGGACGCAGTGGGTTTCACCTTAGGAAATCGACAGCGAAATTTTTTGGCTAATAGTATTCGGTAATGAGAGGAGCTGCACAAGTAAGTATTTTAATCTGTTTATTATCTTATTCAGTAATATTATCCTTTTCCTTATAAAATATGAGAAGTGACCATAAGTTTAATAGGAGCGGTAGTTAGTAGCATCGTATTAGGTTTAGTATATAATACATTAAAAATTTCGGCCCTCTTTGTGTCGTGTGCGTGGTCACCAGGGTGAGAGTGCAGGTGGGACTCGAAATTCTTAGTAGTGTGACTGCGTCGTCTGGCAGCCGTCCGGTGTCGTGGGCGTGGAAGCATTATTCTTGAGAAGACCGGGTGAATAAGGGCACTGGTTAGGACGATCAACAACCTGAGCACCTAAATACCAGTATCGTCATCCATCCGGGGACATACGCTGAGCAAACTTCAACTACATAGCAGTCGACCGCTGCTGTACAGTTTTAATAACGTGGTCTGGAAGCAGTCCGGTGTCGGCCTGTGTAATATAACTGGCACTACTAGCGTAAATCTAAGGCTTCGGTTGAGGTAATTACATAATCGCACGGTGCACTCGCTGTCCGGGAGTGTGTTGTGTTAAAACCATAACGTTAGTAACGTAACAGATAAAGTTAAACCCCAATGACTATCGCTCAAGTGTAACCCTTAAACAATAGCTTTGGTAACTTAGGGGTAAGGACTAGGTCAAATACTCGGTAACTCTAACTTAACCTAATAACTAAAGTACTAGATAGGAGTCGTCGAGAGTACCGAAAGGTAATGGCCAAAGTGCCACAACGAAAGGGGAACGTCAGACCGTGCAGTATTTTGGTGTCAGACTGTGCAAAAATAGAGTCAGACTGTGCAAGAAAATTGATGGTGCATAAGCGAGAGCTGAAAATAATGGGGTACTAAGGAAAGTACCGTCATTTTGGTAACGAGTGTTTGAGTAACGGTATCGAAAAAGTAGCATGAAGTCTGCGTGAGCTGAAATACGGTATGAAAGAACGGTACCGAGGCTCTTTGAACTGAGCACCGAGGAGATACGTATTCGGATACGGCTATCAAAATCAGTGCCAAAAGCGATAGACAGTGTAGCAGTGCCTAATATTTTATCATCCGTAAAAAAAGTTTTATATCCGTGTCTGTTGACCGACTATCTGAAACTCGAGCTCGTAGAGCCGAGCAAGGATCACGCCGCATCGCAAGATAAAAGTCACTAGCCTCAATTACGAAAAAGGACTCGCGCCGTACAGTGTCTCACCGGCATACTACGGCCACACCTCGAACCACACAATCCTTCGGTGACGAATCCCGTACCTTTTTAATTCCGACCGCCGACATAAGGAAAAATCGCCATCCAACCTCTACCCTCAACAAAACAAAGCAATATAACACACCTAGCAATATCTCCAGGCACTAGATTATGCAACCGGACTTCACTAGCTATGTAGTCAAACTGTAATGTGCAGAACGAAACAGAATTCGCCCCTGATAAAAAAGCTTTCCCGTTTCCGGTCTGCCAATTGTATGATAGTGGTTTGGACGTCCAGTATTCAAACCCACCCACCAGTGCTATTACTATATGATTTTGTTTTGTGGAGCATGCTCGTTTTTGCATCTGCTACTCACAGTATTCTTGGATGGCACAAGGATTGGCAAACTTTCAACATTGATGTGCACATACGGGAATTCGCTACAAACTAACCATCACCAATATACATTCCAAGAGTATTAAGAAGAAGTGCAAGTGCAATTTTAGTGAATTTGTGGTTAACTTAATATAACTCCTAATCTGAATATTAACATAATACGTGACTACGTTAGGACAAAGAAGTAACAGGTTATCCCAGCTTACAGCAGTGGATTCCGCGTTTAAATAATTTTTTTGTAAGAGATGTGAACAACGACTACGACTGCATATGTACCAATTTGCAGTATTCACGCTGTATATTTACTGACTTGTAGGACAGCTGCATAGGTTCACTTCTAAAATGACACAATCAACGACATTGCATGATATTTTTATTTGAAGCTCAACATCGAACTGAACTGACAAAGAAGTTACAAAGACTACATTAGAAAGTATAACCCGATGTGCAATACTTATTGCTGCTGGCTTATATCAATAAGTATGTCTTAACCCAGCAGTAAAGTTGTGAATACGAACCACTGAACAAATCTAAGTTAAATGTTTGTCGAAGAAATTTTCCAATCTTTTTTATATACGTTTACTTGACCCATGACAGCGGGCATTATTATTAGACCGTTCAGAAAGTCACTTGACAAGACCAGTCAATACTGCTTGAACTACTGCTTCCTTATACATATTTAGCATAAATATAGCGTTATCCCAAAAAAGGTGAGCAAATTTTCTCCTTTTGCTACATATGTGTAACAGCGAAGGATTCTGAGGATTTTTTATTGTAGCCAGGAATTTACTCGAATCTACGCCTTTTATCGCAGAAGCACCCACAACGCCGGTGGGGCGTGATTCTGGTACATTTTTCTGTATACATTGTGTGTTTTCGTAAAAAATAAACACTTGTACAACGATAACGTTGTTTAGTTGCATCACGCTCACCCGTTCTTAAGCGGATACTCTCGGGTCTATTTTTTACGGGCCGATTCTTTGGTGATAAAAGAACCTGAATGGGAGATGTACAACGGCCACTACTTGCCCCACGTATTGTACCAACGTGGGACAATCCTATGTAGATATTTCTTTTGTTTATAAAAGAAATATTTTGTGTATTATGTGCGTCAACCGCATGTGACCCCGGACTACCCCGAACGGCAGAACATACATAAATCATGATGGGAGATTTTGTTACAATGTAAAACTAGGAAAGCCCGCTCCTGGTGTGCAGGTATGACTGATTTATCTTCATTTATATATATGTATCATGCCTTTTATTATCTAAATATGTATTTCGCTTTATCTATTGCGATATTAAAGATAACTCGAGTGATCTTTCTCTCTAGTTTGTCCCACAGAGAAGCGTGACTATATGGGACATTGGCACAGTCAATGCTGACTATCGGTTTTGTCCTGAGGTTACAGTTACTTTATATAATGTCCACATAGTTAGGCGGGACCATGTGGGACAAATTTACCCGCCTCGCCTAACTGTTATAAATGTAACAGGGCCACTTCGGCCCT
>JASANE010029524.1:0-92512 GCA_030248225.1 Trileptium ribeirensis
AAAGACAACGTAATTCGAAATACGTACTATGAGTCTTAGTTTTTAACATACCGGAAGTGAGGTCGGCGAATTCACAACTGACATGAAAATTTTATTTTAAAAATAAAACTGAAAGACATACATACAAAACAATAAGCTAAACTAGAATCAGAATAATAATGCCCATCTATGTAATATTTTTGTCAATATACTGGCCGGCACAAGATATAATTCAGAAACGAATAGAGATTCGTTTGGACCGTCAGCGTCGCAACATTCAGCGTGGACAAAGCCAGAAATTGTAAAAGGCACAACTAGGCAACTGTAATCTACGTGGTCCTAGAGGTGTTTACTAGCACCGCAGATGACACGCAACTACGACAATTTTGACGCAAAATACTCCAATGAGGTATCCGACGTTGCTTTGTTAGCTTATTCCTAAGGCGTTAATGTGTAACAATAATAATACAGATATTTTATTCCAACACACTACAACAGATTTAAAATTCTACACACATTGAACACATAGACAGCTGAGCCGTACTCACTTTGCTTGCGCAGCTACTGAGACCGACTGAGTTCCTGAGCCAACTTCGCAACAGCTGAAATATATTTTATAAATCCAATTTTCCGAACCCGTTAATCTTTAATATGATTCTTGCCAGCCGGGTTACTAATTCTTAGAACTGTGAAATTCGAGCTGTAACATTAATTTTAATTATTGCGTTATAGAACCCCTTTTATGAAATTCTCGGAATTCCTAAATCAAAACAAATTTTAAAATTTTCAAAAATGTTCAGCAGAAGTACACTTGTATATCCGCTAATGTAAGTGTAACAGTTAAGGCACTCACGGGCTACATTCAAATACTATAGGTACATACCCTACATCCACAACACACAAATTTTACAATTTTTCATTGTTTTAAAACTCTCTTAATTTAATAATTTTTAGAATGTATTAAATTGTTATGGCCAGAAATTGCCGAAGAGATGAACTCCATATCTTCTTAATGGGTTGTCCAATAGATGCCAAAGTTGATATGGATAATCTACAACGTGCCCTATGGTATTTTGAGCCAAAATCCGCCTATGCCAAAACCGTCCCCCTGTTCAGTTTTGTATGAAATTACGTTTATATATTTTTCTTTAATATGCAGTGCAAAATTAAATTTTAAAATAAACGATTTTTATGTTTCTATACACGTAATACACACGATATTATGCTAATAATACATACGGTACCAAAACAGCATAGCATAGGTTACTTGAATGTTTTATATCACGAAAACAACATAAAAAATACACACATAAACGTACACATGAAATTAGTAACATAATACAAAAATAAGCATACCAGCAAACAGGGCTCAACAAACTATAACTTCCCACATTAATATTTTATATAAAAAACAAATTAGCTCATGTGAATCGTGTTTGGGGTTCACGACTTATGAGACCTTCAAGATAACGTGTGTGCAGCGCGTCACACCATTGTCCCACAGTAAGCCGCGACTATAGCCAATATGACAGAGTATCACAGCGGACAATTTAATCTATCTTCTGTTGTCGAGAATGGCCATATTAAAACGTGTTAAATACTGAGTTTGAGCAAAACGGAGTGCCGAGTGCTAATTATAGAAAGTTTTTTTTATATAGCCGCTGTCGACTTCAGGTGATAAATGAAATTGTCCGCTGTGACGCTCTGTCATTGTCCATTGAGTGTCAACTGTGACACTAAAGGATTATTGCCTATAGTCATGGGATCATGGTGTGACACGCTGCACACATGTTATCTTGAATGTCTCATTAATACGCCCCCCTGCTTCACATGAGAAACTTTGTTCCAAAGGCAAGACATTACCGCTCCTGTGCAGAAAAGTTTGTCCCCAAATTTTCTTAAATCTTCACGGAAACTGGCACAATACGAAACATACAAATAACACAAGCAATCAACACGTCAATCATTTTTGTCTTATAATTCTGCTTACTGACTTTGAACTGAGAGAATATTCAATTCGTTTGTTACCATCATACTAATCGGCGTCTGATAAGCAAATACGACGCAGACATATAGTTCAATAGACACTGTTTCGAGCATAGGCATCATAATCAGGTAAATCACTACCTCATGTCCGTAATATAGCACCGCCACCATTCGTACCACACAGTTATTGATGTATACTTCAACATAGTAATACCAAAAAAATTTTATAGAGGTATTGACCGTTTGTAGCGTAGCCAAACGTTGCATAGAGTCACTCGGGCATTTGCGTAATGCACGAGTAAACTTCACTTGGGCCCATCGACTATCTTATTTTTAATAACCGATAGCGAATCGCAAACCGTTGTTACGTAACAAAAGCGGAAATTTTTGTGTTTTAACAGATTTTGACGATTTTGAATTTTCAGTGAAAACTGTTATCTAGTAATGCCTATCAGCTTTTCATTTGGTTTTATCGCTGTTCGCGAACAACTTTAACGTAATAGTGACGTCACAAATTAATGCGTCCCTTGGTTTAACTTGCAGTGTTCGCGAACAAAGCCAGCGAATCCAAATCCCATAGATTTTCGTTCGCAAAAAATTCGGTAAATTTCGTTAAATTTTCGCGAACACAAATTTGCCGGATTACAATCGCAGAGCTGTGTGACCGCGAACAGTTTTACCAAAAAACGTTCCGTAACAGATTTTTAACCGAAATAGCAAAATAGGATTATTAATAGGCGTGGGTTACGTTTCCTGTCGCATAAGCACACTCCAAACCAAACCAAAAAGCCCCCCACACGGGCCACCAAACCCCCCCCCCCGCGCCCCCCCCCCCCGCGCCCCAAACCATTATTATGGTAGGAATTTCAGAAAGTTATTTTTTCGGTTGACGTCTAATAACTACAATAAATCTTTTGAAACTCATTACATTCCACTACACCACATTTGCTACCAAAATTGTGGAGTCTTAGCCCAGCCGAACGTAAAATTAGCGCAATATTTACATGGATACATTTAACAGATACTTTATAGAGTAATCTACTGGTATCAACGATTTTGTATCATTCATACTTATTGATTGACAAGTCTCCAACGGGAAACCGCAGATGTGCTTAGATTTTGAGCCATTATATAGCGTGGCCAACACCATGTTCAACGTACTGAGTTCGGTGTCTGATAAAATTATCGTTATTTTTTCAATTCACAATTTATAACTTGTTCAGCGCTCAGCTTCAGGCCCCTTTACGACTTATGGTTCACCCTAATCCTAGCATCATGTTAGCCATATAACACAGCTTTGAGGGCAAAAACCGATAAACAACTTAAAATAACTCAACGATCACTGTTATAAATTAATGTTCCTGCTTAATATATTGCATGCACTATGCTTTATTTATTACATTATGCAGATAGAAGTATATGTCAATACATACATATATTAAATTGGCTTTTCCAAGCTATCTATACTTGGAGGGCGTAACCAATGGGGAGCTCGAAATTCCAGGGCGGCGGCAGGGTGTGTAAAAATCATTGATGAAAAATGAATTTCAATTAATTGCTCTAATTAAATGATTTGTCAATAAATAAATGATTGCTTATCTAACAATTAATTTCTCCAGCCCCTGTGGGGTCTGTAAGAGAGCTTCAATTAACTAGGGAGTCCGTCATCCCTATTTACAGAAGGTGGTTAATATATGCTCGTATATATATACGTATATACATTCATAGCCGTAGACACATATATTGACAAACTTGTACTAGGTATATATTTTTGTTTCATGAGTTTCAAAAATATTACAGCTGCTACATTGCTATTTTTTACAAACTTTGTATAAATTTTGTTAAAGCAATAACATCCCCTTGGCTTGTTTACTGTTTGACTGCCAGAAATAATATAAATCAATGTATTGTGCTATAAATCGTGTTTTTCTTAATTCTTTAAACACAACATCTAAGCAATGACTCAGCCAGCTACATTTGTATATTGGCCTATGCAACCTTTTATATATATATCATATAAAATATATGATATATATAAAATATTATATGTAATATTTTATATATATCATATATTTTATACAGTTTCATACGTAGCATATATAAATGTATATATTTACATGTATATATTTCAGAGGAGCCGGGTTCACACAGGGACATAATATCCCGACGAAACCATTTAAAATATATATTGAGGCAAACAAATTCATTCCTCTCCTGTGCGTTGTTTAAATCAGCTAGGACAACGCGCACGAGGACCTGATATCCTTCGGGTGTTATTAGATGCCGAAACCAAAACACAGGACAACATAACGACTCATACGGACATAAATTCCACTGTGCATCACCTAGGAAACCCCTCAGTAATCAGGTCTGGCGATTAAAACTGTCGGATCTCAAAATGATTTAGGTCGCTGTGTTTCTAATTTAGGCATAGGTAAAAAATTGTTTAGGTTATTGAGACGAGTTTTTCTAAATGAGTTAGAAAATTCTACACGGTAGTGCAAAGGCACGTAACGCCGAAAATCCACACACAAATGTGGTGTGATAAAACCACATATTTAGGGTTCACTTGAAAAAATAACGATTTTTTACCTTTTACATGGAATTACACCGCTGAGAAATATATACAGCCAAGCAAAGGCGAACTGGATGGCCACTAGACTAGAGCCCAGTTCGCAAACACATTATTGATAAGGCACTCATACCAAGAATAAATAGGTACATGATTTGAGAACCTATCCAAGTATATTTCTATTATTTTTGTTAACCCTGAGCACAAGATTTATTGCATACACGCGGTTAAAGGCCACTAAACCGGAGCCTAGATGAAGACAGTCGGTAAGGTGTATAAAGAACGCATATCTAAAGGGAATGATACCAGAACATCGAGCGTGAGTTATTTTGAGTGAGTGGTCCAACATGAGCACAAAGCCAATTTTGAAAAAATGTCCAACCGAACCTTTTGCTCACATCCTGTGTTGGCTGAAACTGCCTACCAGGGGTGTCGTCGGCAGTCCAACCTCACTGTTGTGTGACCTCAGTTACATTGCTGATTTTCATCACCTGGCTAGTGCAGGGGACATAGAAAATTTTCTGTGAGCAACACGAGCTAAAACTGAGAAAGTCCTATTCTCCGATTACACCAATAAGAACTAGTCCACACTTCTATTAGAGAAAACTGACCAAGCTTGCCTCAATTTTTCTCTTGAAATTTATTAATTGTAGTTCAGTATTTTTTGAAAAACATAAAGCTTCAAAACGAGTACGCCCTCGCGCCGATTTGAAATTTTTTATCCTATCAGTTTTACACAATTTATTGCATACTTGCCGAGACCCTTCCTGTACAGCATAAATATTTTGTGATTATTTCCCTGAAAATTTGATCCTTGACTGTATACTACAAAACAAATTGACTGAATCCCGTATTGTGTTACGTATTCAACAGTTTTCCGTAAATTTCTTTTAGACCAATAAATAAAATAAGTCTATCTCCATAATATTGTTGTTTGTGCATGTGAGCTCCAGAATTGCGGGTGCTGTACTTGAAGGAGCATAACGTTATATCTCTAACCATTGGGCAAATTAGGAATTATACCGCCATGAATATTAACAAAACACCTGGAAAACTAACATACACGCAAAAGCATCGCATAACAACATAATCATAATTGTTTGCACATATACTGTTGCAGACATAAAGACAATGATACTCTTTTCCATCAAACTCACAGACACAACACGTAGTAATTTCACACAATTTCCGAATACTTGCAACTCTAGTGGACTTGAAATCAAATTTTTACTCCCGATCAAACAATATGTATTATCTTGCGTATGTATACATGCAACCTTCAAGTTTTTACTACAACAACTCGCTTTTCAAGTTCAATATTAATAAACGCATCTTATGTCAACTCGTCGTTTTTAACAGTAATGTCCGCAAGGACTTCACTTTGTTTAATATTATTCACTGATTTTATATGGGTTCCAGCCTTACTTACTTTTTTTGACCCCATGGATTGTTCTTGAACCAAACACCTCGAAGCTTGACTTAGGTTTGGTCTATGTAAACGTGCTGAAGGCTCTCGCAATGATTTTCCTCGTACACTTTTTGATAAAACCCCAGTTTGCGTATCGAAACGTATATTCCATTTTATCTTCTTGACCGTTGAACCTGAAAACTGTCAGAGAACTCTTTCAGGTTTCCATATCATGCTGCATATTCGATATATTATAGTATGTAGCGAATTCACCAACACTCGATGGCAATTTTACTGCAGTAACTTAACTCAAAATTTTCATATGCAATCCAGTATTCTGCCTTTTAAACGTAGACATGTGAGCACATTCACAAATTTTACATGACTCCATCAGTTTATCATTTAGAGCATTGTGACATTTTATGCCGGTTAATGCACAGTTTTGTTACCAAAATTCAGTCTTTAGGCAAAAATATAGCAGCTTAAATACACTCTTGACTACCTGCTTCAGCTATAGGTGCTTGAAATGATCCAGGACTTTAAGTTAGCACAAATCTCTTGGTTTTATAGTCGATGCACATAGAAAAATTTTCATTGCAATGATATTACAAGACTCCTTAGATAATGTAGGAAAAACTTCCTTTGCTTAGTGTTCAATTTACCTAGCGTACATGTCAACAGATTCGTAAATACCGTGCGATCTCTGTCTCAAGTTAGCACCATATCTGTATGTGACATATTTCGGCACTAAAGTTTCAAATAAATTAGTTTTCAAAACATCATACTTTTTCTTAATTTCATATGACATATTTTCCAACTTCCAAGCATCATCATTGCGTAAAAGAGCCGGTAGAATACGATCCATATCATCCTTAGACCACTAGTTTGCAAAAGAAATGGGATCGAAAATTCTTATCCATTACTCAAAATCATCTTCGATATATCCATCATAAAGAATGATATATTCAGCTTCAAAAGTATTGCGTTGTCTTTTTTTGCCTGCCCCTATAAAGCCATCTGGACCAATCTTCGTTGTTTTTTCACTACACATCCAATCTCATGAAAAAATATTGAAAGAATTTGGGCTATCCCCAAGTTTTTTAACAATAATTCACCAATATTATTTTAATCAGACCCTATAACTAACTGAAACTTTCCATAGTTCGAAAATGCTTCATAGTTAGAAATTTCCACCTAGGTTGAAATTCCTGGCTTGCAGCACGAAATTGTAACCAATGTGGTCCTAAAGGCGTTTAGTAGCACCGCAAATTACACACAACTACGACAATTTTCACACAAACTACTACAATGAGATATCCAATGCCTCTCTATTAGTTTATGCCAAACTTAACCCACGCCCATCAATAATCCTATTTTGCTATTTCGGTTAAAAATCTGTTACTGAAGGTTATTTGGTAAACTGTAATTTGGCGCAAAACTGTTCGCGAACACATAGCTCTGCGATATTAATCCGGCAAATTTGTGTTCGCGAAAATTCAACGAAAATTGCCGAATTTTTTGCGAACCGAAATCTACCGGATTGGAATTCGCGGGCTTTGTTCGCGAACTCTGCAAGATAAACTAAGGGTCGATTAATTTGTGACGTCACTATCGCGTTAAATTTGTTCGCGAACACCGAGAAATACAAATCAAAAGCTGATAGGCATTAGGTAATAGTTTTCACTGCAAATTCAAAATCGTGAAAATCTTTTAAAACAAAAGGTGTAATTTTTGGTACTCGTTTCTGATTTTGCCAAATTTCTGTTATCAAAAATTTCCGCGTTTGTTTCGTAACAACGGTTTACGAATCGATATTGGCTATTACAAAATATCATAGTCGATGAGCGCAAGTTAAGTTAACACATGTGTTATTCCTAAGGCTTGTAACACTTATAATGCTCATATTTTATTCTATACACTATAGCAAATTTCAAATTCTACACACATTAAACATATAGACGGCTGACCCGTACGTACCTTGATTTCGCAGCTTCTGTCGCAGACATAGGCTGAGCTACCTACTCTGCAGCCTAAATAAAATATATAAATCCGATTATTGGAACACCAAAGAAGCAGGGCTTGAAATCTCCCCAACACATCAATTTTTAATATAATAGCTGCCAACCGGGGTTACCAATTCGTACCTTTCCAGCCTCCACTATAAGCCAACGTCAGCAGCTAATAAATTATAGAACCGATTAAAATCAAAAGAAGCATAGCTAAAATACGAACACTCAATAATATCAGCACCACACACCTTAGGCCGCAACAAACCACAAAAAAACCAAACAAAAAACACAACCCACACACAAACCCAACCCGCTGTAAAATTCTGTAAAATTGCTGTAAAATTCTGTAAAATTATGTCGCTACGAGCGAACACTTCTACTGATTTGCATAAATGACTGATGAATTTGACTTTGATAGCTAGTTTTAAAAGGATAAAGATTTTTGGGTGTAGAACGTATTTTTGTGAAACTGTGATTTTAATGAACGGAGGAGAGTGAGGAGACGGGGAGTGGAGATTATTTGTTCTTGTTTTGTTTTATGATGGAATTAGGATCGTGAGTTGTCGGTATTGTCAATAACGGCGGATTATTCGTGAATTGGAGCTGATACCTCAACTTGGTTACATTTAGCCAAGCCAATTGATTTGCAATTAGTTTCACATGGTCATTCGGATTAGAACCAGTAAATTTTTCCGTTGATTATCGCCGTTCATACTGTGTGGCTCCGGAATTGTAAGTTGTGCTTGTGATATAAATTATTATTTTGGTTGGGGTACTTATCTCTCAATATTTGAGGGCCATCTCACCATCGTGATTTTATCCACAAACATTCGTTAGTTAATGGCCTCAAAAGTTATTCTTGTGCGTCAACAACAACGAGGGGCGGTCCGAGGTCATGTCACAAGAGAAATCAAGCGGGCAGAGGATTTTCTGGCCTCGGCTGCTCAACTAACCGTTGACGATGTTCAGTCATGTATCACTAAGTTGCTTGACTATCGGAGTCGGCTTGAAAATTTTAATGAGGAAATTAGCCTCGCTTTAGACACGGAAACTGACATCAAAGAAGAAATTGTCAAATCAGCAGATATTGATGATTAGATCCTCGAAACAATCGCTAAGTTAAAAACCAAGCTAAGTTCGCTCAGATTGGTTTCCGCTCAACAACCCCTCTCACCGCAGGGGGCGGGAGAAACTGTATCATTTGATAGTACACAGCGTGCTTTGACTAAACTTCCTAGGTTAGAAATAAGCAAATTTTCAGGTGACCCGTTGAAGTGGGATGAATTTTGGGACAGTTTTGCGTGCACCATCCACGACAATCATGCCATGTCCACGATTGACAAATTTAAATATTTAAAGAGTTTTCTGTCGGGGGAGGCCGTTCGGGTTGTGGATGGCTATCGGTTAACTACAGACAATTACTCGGTGGTAGTAGATGTATTAGGTGAGCGTTTTGGGAACAAACAGTTGGCTATTTTTGCCCATTTTGAAGCGATGCTAGCTTTGCCAACGGTCACACATGACGCCCATCGATTGCAGTCAACGTTTGATGATTGTGAGCGGCATATCCGCAGTTTGATCGCTCTCGGCTTACCTGAAGAGACGTTTGGGGAGGTTTTTACCCCAATCATTCTCTCCAAACTTCCGCAGTTTGTCAAAATGGAGTTATATCAAAAAATGGTTCGGATCTGTGGACGTTGAAAAACTTGAGGACGCTGTTGAAAGATGAGATTCGTGCGCGAGACTGGAGTCCGCGTACCTTTGGTCCGAATACATCTAGCGACAACAAAGCTCCAAGCCGCGATGAGCACCACGGGAGTGGTCCTAAAGATTCATAGCGTTTTGTACGCAGACCATCAGCATACAGTTCAGCTTCTTTCCTCAATAATAGTGCAAATAACAAGTCATTCAGCTCTCCGCATTGTTGTTTTTGTGGAGACTCCCACTTCAGCGATCAGTGTACCGCCCATCCAACTGTGGCAACACGTAGGAGGCAACTGAAGGATCGTTGTTATATTTGTTTGAAAGTTGGACATCTTGTTAAAAATTGTACCGCGAAATCGAAACCGTGTTTTTTTGTAAGAAAAGGGGTCACCATCGCAGTCTGTGTCTCGCTAAGTTCGGGTCGCCGCCAATTGCTCAAAATCAGGAATCGTCTATGTTGGCTGGCGAGACTACAGTAGCACCAGTAACTACACCAAACACTTCGTTGCTTTCGTTTGGTGAACAGGTCGTACTACAAACTGCATTGGCGACTGTCTGCGGATCACAGTCGGCAAAGGCACGTTTGTTGTTCGATACAGCCTCGTCTCGCACCTTTATAGCTTCGCGGGTTGCGAATAAGATTGGGGCTCGTTCGAAAGGATCCGAATTTTTGTCAACTGCCGGCTTCTCTGACACTCAGAGACGAACTACCAAGTACGGTATCGTGGATTTCGATGTCGTGTTAGTTGATGGTTCCATCAAGACGTTGACTGCTAATGTCATTGAAGAGATTTCTTGTCCGATCCAGAAGGTTGCACTAGATCCGGCGAAATATCCAATGTTGAAGCAACTGGTTCTTGCGGATTCCGTCAGTAGTGAATCGGAACTGGTGCCTGTCGACATCTTGATCGGCATTGATTATTATTACGATTTTATTGGTACGTTGCGTATCCATTGTGCGGATGGTTTGAAGTTGCTCCAGTCGGCATTTGGTTTCATTGCTGCTGGAAGAGTTGCCGCGGAAAGTAATCCTCAAAGTAAGTGTGTTGCAACCATGCACCTTGCTGCTAGTGTTGACTCGAATATAGCGCTTGAACGGTTTTGGAGTTTGGAAGATATTGGAGTAAAGCAACCGTTTACGACAAATGACGACGAAGAGGCATTGCGGTTGTTCAATGAGTCGATCCGGTTGGTTGATGGTCGGTTCTACGTATCATGGCCAATGAGACCTAATATACCAACATTGCCGGACAATAAGTCGTTAGCGTTTGGTCGTCTCGCTTCGTTATTGAAACGAATCGGCAGCGACAGGTCTCTGTGTGATGCTTATTGTCAAACAATTGTTGACCAAGAATCGAACGGAATCATTGAACGGGTTCCACCTGGTAGTTCACCATTTCCAGTCCATTATATCCCTCATCATGCCGTAGTAACACCAGGGAAAAGGACTACGAAGGTGAGAATAGTATACGATGCGTCGGCCAAGGCATCCAAAACGAGTCCCAGTCTGAACGACTGTATGTATCGCGGTCCAGTTATTTTGGACGACTTGTGTGGGCTGTTGTTGCGTTTCCGCATGCATAAGATTGCTCTTGTTAGCGACATCGAAAAAGCATTCTTGCAGGTTGGCTTGAATCCCGATTCTCGTGATGTTGCTCGGTTTTTATGGGTGCATAACCCACATTTATTGCCGAAAGGTAGTAATGTTGTTGAATATCGTTTCGCACGTGTCTTTTTCGGAGCTGTCGCTAGTCCATTCTTGTTGGCTGCTGTTGTTCAACATGATATTCGTCAATCGACTTCTGTCGCCGCCCAAGACATTTTGGGTAACATTTATGTTGATAACGTGATCACCGGGTCGTCTGATGACGTAGAAGCGCAGAAGTTCTATCGAGAGTCAAAGACAGTTTTCAAGGCAGCGTCGATGAATCTAAGAGAATGGTTTAGTAACAGCCATAGCTTTATCGAATCCATCAATGCGGAAGATCAGGGAAAAGGTAATGTTACCAAGGTTCTCGGTCTCTGTTGGAACACCCGTCAGGATTCGCTGTCATGCGCGTCGTTCTCTGCTAATGTTGATTCCGTCATGACAAAACGGATTATGCTTAAGTGTCTCGCAAGTGTCTTCGATCCGTGCGGATTCTTCGCGCCTGTGACAGTAGTCGGTAAGATAGTGATACAGCAATTGTGGCAATATAAGCTGGGTTGGGATGATCAACTTCCGCAGGCTATAGTGGAGCGTTGGAAACAATGTGCAGATAGTTTGCAAGCAATCTCGAATTATAAAAGTAGTCGCTTTATCGGCCCAGGGAGATGTAGCTCGGACAGGAAATGTCAGCTCCACGTCTTTTGTGACGCGTCAGCTAAGGCCTACGCCGCTGTAGTCTATTTACGAATTGTAAACGCGAGTGATATCACTTCCAACTTGATATTTGCCAAATCTCGGGTTGCTCCAATAAAACCGTTGTCTATTCCGAGGTTAGAAGTGATGGCAGTGCTGATTGGCACCCGTTTGATCCAGTTTGTCGAAAAGGAGTTGCGGATCACCATCGATAAGAAAGTGCTTTGGAGTGACTCGCAATGCGTATTGCACTGGCTCAAAAAGAAGCGATTACAACACCGTTTGTTAGGAATCGCGTCGACGAAATCAACTGTCATGGAGACATTGCTTTTCGTTATGTCCCAACAATTTGCATTCCTGCTGATCTGCCGTCTCGAGGTTGTACGTTTCACTAGAATGCTTATAATTCATTGTGGTGGACGGGTCCCCAATGGTTGCTCAGCGAGGCCGATTGGCCAGAGAATATTGAAGTAATGACGACTCTCACCAATGATGTTAACGATGTTGGCTCAATCACTGATAACGATGTCGGATCATCGGAGGATTCTCCCGACAACGATTTGTTGTCGCTAGATCGATTTTCCAGTTTGAAGCGATTGCTTCGAGTTACTGCTTGGATCTATCGTTTCGCAAATAATTGCCGACGATCAAAGGTTACAGGGCCATTATCTAAGGATGAGTTAGCGCTTTCCCAAGCATTATGGGAACGCCATGTCCAACATCAGTCGTTTCCGGATGTATTAGCCGCAGGTAGTGGTAAACGTTTGCCGCAGAAGTACAAGCAACTACAACTGTTTGTTGACACGAATGGTTTCATTCGTTGTGGCGGTCGACTGCAGTATGCAGATGTTGATGACAGAGCAAAATATCCCAAATTATTGCCAAAGAATCATCGATTCACCGATCTGGTTATAGATGATGTTCACAGGCAACTGCGGCATGCGGGCACGGCACACACGTTGTCACAAGTGCGGTACAGATATTGGGTTGTATCTGGCCGGTCGCAGGTGAAACGAGTTCTCAGGACGTGTATGACATGCCGTCGGGTCCATGGTGGTTGCTATCTTGAGCAACCGATGCCACCACTTCCAAGCTTTCGGGTTGAAAAATGTCAACCATTTTCGTGTGTAGGGGTTGACTATTTGGGTCCACTTTTGCTTAAATCAAAGGGGCAGTCATTACCAACGAAAGTTTGGATTTGTTTGTTTACATGCGCGGCATGTAGGGCAGTACATCTGGAGGTGGTAGAGCAGTTAACAGCACATCAATTTGTCCTCAGTTTGCGCCGTTTTTGTTCCTTGTATGGCAAACCGCGTATAATCATCTCGGACAATACTAAGCAATTTATTGCAGCTAATGCTATGTTCAGAAAACTTTGGCGAGACTTAATTTTAGATCAGGTTGTCCAGGATTATACAACAATGCAAGGCATTGAATGGAAATTTATAACTGAGATGTCGCCCTGGATGGGGGTTTTTACCAACGTATGGTAGGCATTGTAAAATCATCCCTCAAAAAATCGTTTGACTCGAAGTGTGTTTCGCTTGTTGAATTGCAAACCATTGCTGCAGAAGTAGCAGCCATAGTTAACACTCGTCCCTTGGTTTATCCTGATTCGGTTATATCAGTACCGCCTTTGACCCCCTCTCATTTTATCGGGGGACCTAAAGTGGGTATGCCCGAATTTTCTGACGAGGGGAGCGAGTATATACCCAAAATGACCACACCTGATGAGCTTGTGCTTGGTTGGAAACGTATACAGAGGTTGTTAAATGGGTTTTGGGTGACGTGGCGGGACCAGTATTTGCTTGAACTGTGTACGCATCATAAAACAATGACGCAGCGTAACACTAGTGGTAACAAACCATCAAATGGTGATGTTGTGTTAGTCAAAGATAATTTGCCGAGAAATTGCTGGCAACTCGCCAAAATTGTTGGTTTAAACTTTGGGAGGGATGGAATTTGTCGAACCGTCACGCTACAGTTGCCCTCTCGAAAAATTATTAATCGCCCGCTTCGTCTATTGTTTCCACTAGAAATAAATCAAATCGAAGGTTGTGGGGGAAACGAGGCTCCCTCCAATGTTGTTAACAACCGAGCTATGCACAAAAAGCCGCCAAGTTACGCAGAAAATAATTTAGATAATTGTGACGATGAGTCTGATGATTCTCATTCTGTCGAGCTATAGGTCGTTGAATGTACATTAAACAGTGATTTTTAATTTCAGCACAATGCATTTCTATCACATCGCTCAAGATCACCCCTTGTCGCCTTACTACCGCTTCAACCCTCCTGCTAAATTCGTTGATCGCACTGTGACGTCCATCGAGACAACTCGATGGTATATTATGCTCCGTCAATCGGGTCACTTTAATCTGGCGTCGCGATTGCGACATAATTCATTTTTGGCCAGCCATCCTCAAGAAATCGAAACATGGGTCCGCCACAATGCTGTCCGATGCGAACCCGTGTGGGTCTTTCAGTCGTGTAGCCTCGTCATGGACATCCTTATTGAGCTGGTTCGACCGCATCATCAGTCGAATCCATTTCGCGATACCTTCTTGGCCATCATTTCTGCATTTCCGTCGCCGCTCAATCTTCGATTTGTCTTGTGCTCAGCCAGTCATGAGATGATATGGTCATCGGGTTATCGTCCACGAACCCAGGCCATCGCTCACGAGTGGTTTCCTGGGTTCAATGTGTTCGGCGATTGCCTGAACAAATTGGTCAAACGATGCCTTGCTCATGATTGGCGCCCGGCACGGTTTCCAGCGGTCGAGTATCTTGACCTTCGATTGAGTACTACTCCACGATATCGACGATCGGTTCTGATTCTGTCCGACAGCTACTGCCGCAACGTTCGCGGGGTGACGGGTGGGTCCGTTTTTTCGGTGTCGGGTGGTCGCTACCACGACTTGGTTAAAGTCGTTCGGCAATTTAATATTCACCTCCTCGACTACCGTTTCGTAATCGTCAATTGCGGTATCAACGATGCCCAAGAAGGTATCGAGCAACAGCAGGCTTCTTGGGCACGAATGGAGAGGTTCCTGGTCAGTCAACCGCCGGGTCCCGAGATCATCGTGAGTTCGCCGATCCCACATCCATCGATACCGGGGGCGGTGGATCATTCTAGTTACATTCAGGACCGATTGGTCGGGACATCGATCCGCTACTTGAATTGGTCATCGCGGAGTTGCCCTTTTCGCCCTCTCCACAATCGATCAATCCGAGCCTGTACGACAATGATTTGTTCCATCTTAGCCATATGGGCTTTCGACGGCTGTTCATGGAATGGGCGACCATGCTCCCGGACCTAAAGATGGTGTCGTATTTGCTGACAAAGGACCGACATATCTACCAACGGAGTGACGGCGACTTCGTCTATGTGCACATTCCAGCGGTGCAGGAGTGATATCCATGCGTATTGCATGGCTGGCTTCGCTTTATTAACAATGACAATGGCTCGGAGGGGCACTTCACTGTAGAAAGTTTCATGAATGGGTATTCCATGTCGATTTTTTGTGGTAAAGTACGTTCAAAATTTGATGGTCTTTTGGCCCGGAGTGTCGCTACTTTCAGAGCGAACGCTTCTACTGATTTGCATAAATGAATGATGAATTTGACTTTGATAGCTAGTTCGGAAAGATGAAGATTTTTGGGTGGTTAACGTTTTTTGTGATGAAGCTGTTATATTTGATGAACGGAAGAGAGTGAGGAGACGGGGAGTGGAGATTATTTGTTCTTGTTTTGTTTTATGATGGAATTAGGATCGTGAGTTGTCGGTATTGTCAATAACGGCGGATTATTCGTGAATTGGAGCTGATACGTCAACTTGGTTACATTTAGCCAAGCCAATTGATTTGCAACTAATTTCACAACACTTGTGTTATTCCTAAGGCTTGTAACACTTATAATGCTGATATTTTATTCTATACACTATAGCAAATTTCAAATTCTACACACATTAAACATATAGACGGCTGACCCGTACGTACCTTGATTTCGCAGCTTCTGTCGCAGACTTAGGCCTGAGCTAACTGTTCAGCAGCTTAAATAAATTTTATAAATCCGATTTTTGGAACTCAAAAGAAGCATGGCTTGAAATCTCCCGAACACATCAATTTTTAATATAATTGCTGCCAACTGTGTTACCAATTCTTAGGGCTGTAAAATTCACTACTTTACATAAACTTTATTTATATGGTTAGACAATACATTTTTAGTAAATTCTTGGAATCCCTAAATCAAAACAAATTTTAAGATTTTCAAGAAAATTCAACAGAAATACACCTACATATACGCTAAATTAAATTCAAGCAGTGGAAATTGTAGCCGCACGGATTTTGATTATTTCTAATTTTATTACTAAGAAACAGACATGTCTAAGTCATTTTTTGGAAATTCCTAGTTGTCGATGCCATGCGGCATCAGCATAATATCACCGCTAGGTGATCGGGTGCTGTGGTATAATGGCAGCACCCTAGTCGACAAAGCCAGGTGGTCTGATTCAAGGCCCGTATGGCCTATCGGAATGGTCTTTACTCTTGGGTCCATACAACATCTAAGGCTGGTAATATTACTCCAACACGACCATTTTAATGCTTCATAAATTTTGTTCAACTAAACGTTGTCCCCAGACTGATCGCTAAAATTTTAAAAAGGATTGCATTCGCTCATCTTGCAGCAAATAAATTGGATGGCGAAATAACGGTGAAGTGTAAATTCGCGTAATTTGCTCAAAATTTGAAAGAATTTTTTGTGTTTTTGGTGAATTTGAACGCGTAAACACTCTTCGAAGTTCATCGCTGCAGTCAATCATGACCAACGAGTAGATCTTGATCAATTTTGAACTAAAAATTTGAGTTGAAGGTTTAAATGATTTGTCAGATTTCTGATCCATGAATTGCCGGATTTTTAAACTGCAAAGCACAGTCGAATTTTAGTAAAATTTTGGTAAAAATTGGAACAGATTTGAGCAAAATTTAAACGTGTGAACGCAACCTAATATCATTCGAGATGCTTTGAAATAATAATTAAAATACGCTTGTTGGTTTTATTAATGAGTGTCAATTGTACCGAACAACTATTGTTAAATCTTACATTTTCATGAAAGCACCGGTCAGCCCAAAATCCGAATGGATATTGTCTGCAAATAAATAGTTAATTAGTTTCTTTGGTGGTCAACTACTGCGGGTTTCAGTGACAAAATGGTTAATTATTCAGCATTTTCTTGGTCTTTAATGGCTTGTACCTTTATGGAGATCTGGAGAAAAAAAGTTGTCTTTTGGAAAAGCACCAAATTCACTAGAAACATTGAAATTCAAGCCGAATTAAAGCGGTACTTTGTCGCAAAATATAATTTGCGCATTTCTCCATATTCTCATTTTTCCAAATAATATAAATTGTTTTGACATAATGCAAAATATAAAACCTAAGTTAAACATTGAAGTTTTTGAAATCAATCTACCTGCATTAAGCAAAACGATTTCTCAGAAGCGTCAATGACAACAGGATTAAATAAAAAGGTTGTTCAACAAATTTCAGTTCAAAACGCATTTCGCGGTTACTTTATTGTGAAACAATTTTGTTCCACGATAACTTGTTACTATTTATTCGAATATCAGGAAACACACGTTATTGTAGCAGATGTGCATGAATTATGTATTATTAAAAATACGTGATCCCCATAACCCTTAGGTTCATGGTCGATATTTAGGCATCGCGGAATACACAAAGTCTTAAGCCACAGTGTTAGCCTAAGTTTATGTCAGTATGTAATCTTTACCAAAGCTTGTTTTCATTATACTACTTATGACACTAAATGTTGACTATGGTTCCACGAAGTGAAACCCAGCACTAGTCTGGTCTGTTATTAACTATGTAGTAAAAATGGCGTCCAAAATTACGTGAGACAAAATCAACTGATATTTTTGACAAAGTTTGCCATTTATATACTTATTTGCTATTGTAGTAGCTATGCATTTTTATTCAGTAAATATAAAACTATGTATTATCTGTATCGTTGAACAAAAGTTTTTTAAGTCGGCGCAATGAACGTTTCCATGGTTATTTTTATAGTTGTTTATCGATTTTTACAACTGCTACGCAGCTTTGTGCTATCTGTGAAGCCAATGAAAATGATATTTATTAGCTTCCGACTTACTATCTCAGTTAGGTTTTAAATATCGTGATAAAATTTATTTCGTTTCTCACCAGGCTTATATGCACATATATCACATCCATGCTTATATCACAAAATGTACCGGTAATTTACCAAACCCAAGAAAGTGTTTTCTACCCATAACCTCGTTATGAAACTTAAACCACGAAATTTATACAGTAACAAGCTTCTTGAATACTCATATATTGCAGATATTCATGCAGTAAAAATATTTTACGAACCGTTTCAACTGTGTCTGTTGGGTAAAATCTAAGGGCTATATACCGAAAACTGATTGATGCTTTGCGACATTTTTGGGAAAATGGTTACTAACTGACCCCTAGGCACATAATTGTGCTAATTAGGTGATATCTAAACACTGCCGATGAAATCAGTGATCGTATAGTTGTGAGTCGTCGCCAAGAATCCATCATTTTAAAGCACAATGGTCAATCTGTCCTGCGTTCGTGTGTGATGTGTTGTATACGGATATTCTTTCATTATTGCAGTCAGTGTGGAGTCAGACTAGAGTCATATCCGTTGAGTTGCACAATTTCGACCAGCATTTGTCTTCATGATAACAAAGCTATTTCCGTCTTTTGCAATGACTTGTCATGATGATAGATAAAGACATAATACTGCACGGCTGCGCTTAACGCATATTACTGCACTTAGTAATTAGGAATAGTTTTGTGTACCAAACCATACTCATAAATCCGCCAAAATCCCTAAAAAAATTTTAGGGAGAACGTTAATAAAATAAAAAGGTTTCAACAATAAGTCAGTGTATGTCCAGTCTGAACTGCAAAGGTAAAAAATTATTGGTATCCTAAATGTTTCAACGTCCTTAATTGTTGTGTATGTAGTTTCTTTTTGGTCTTGTAAACTTGTTTTGCCTAATTTGCAAAATTTAACAGATTTAGTAAATTTAGCTATTGGTGCATGCTTTTTCAACATTTTGAGCGTTATTTATAAATGTAGAATTTACGCGAAAAAAATTAATTACGCATCGATAGCTTTTTTCACATGGTTGTCGGTCTTACCCATGCGGTTCATCGTGAACCTATATGTATATAAATGTACGTTTCCTATAACATTGTCGAATTTAGCTCCACAAATATTATAAATGCTTTCCATTAAAGCTATACATCATCACAGGAAGGAGAATGAGGATCTTACCTAGGGTAGAGCGCAGACCCCGCCCCCGTCCCGGTAGGTATTTGGGAGGACATGAAGTTCAGACAAACTCGAGGAAAAACAAGTAACAACTGGGGAAATTGGGCAAAATCGCAGGAAAATTGGCTAAAACTGGGCTAAATTCGCGATCATTGGGGCAAAATTTGCAAAAATTGGGTAAAAATTAGAAAAATGTTGAGCCCTAAACATTTCGAAAATATATCCCCAGCTGACCAACCCCCCCCCCAACTGATGTCCCTGGATAGGATAGTCGAAGATCTCCCGGAAGCCCCCACTATCCCTACTGGGACCTAGCGCCTCGAGCATCTTTAATGAAAGCGGTTAAACGAACAAGTAAAGCATGATTCTAATAAACGAACCACAATGAAACGTTACACATCAACTGCAGGCAGCACAGGACCTTCGATCACTAGACTAACATAACAGTTCAAAAACAAAAAAAATAAAGCATAAATTGTGGTATCTCAACACAATCATTTGCGTCAATACTAGGACTTTATTTATTACGCCAATCTGGTGAACTTTAATGTTGTAGGTCCCGTATTTGTTTCCTACGTTTAAGAATTACCCGAACCTTACTTTCACACTGAGTGAGGAATGGCATTGATATTCATCTAATCTAGTGATGGCGTTATGTATACTGTGAAAAAAAGAATGGTATCTTGGCAAATAGTTGTTTTACAGACTGGACTCCATAGCTAATGCTACAATTTTCGTTGGTAAAATAACTTATACGATTTGAAACTATTGTATATTTGATGTCACAGGTTAATTGTAGCACTGCTTGGCGTTTTGTTAGATCTTTGTATGCACCCTGGTTCAGAATGTTCGTGCACACTCGTATTACTGCACTCGTTTCATCTCGTAACAACGACATGTACTTATATTTGAACGTAGGAAATGCCAAGGCACAGATAAATACATATTTTTATGGAATTTCAGCAAAGCTTTTGAAAAATCATATTCCACAGTGAATTGTCACAAATGTGTTTTGTTAAATGGCACTACTTGGTACCAGTTAAAGTTTTAGGGTTTTATTTCCAACCGATATCACTTCCGATTGTGTCCTGATCCCGACGATCAGGGTTCTATAAAATTACGTGCCTTCTATGCACATATCTAACAATATATGGCAATTGCTCGAAACCTGGTTATTAGATGCTCGATACAAAGCTGGTCTTCAACAAAATAAAACTAAACTGTTATTGGCAACTAAAAATGGTTGATCGCTTTAAAGTGGTAAAGTGCTTTCCAGCTAATATATTTAGCTAATCACTATTATATGTTGGTCACCATATGTGATGGGCTGTTTCACCGATTCCATCACACGATCCATGAGTAAAGATACCATTTGTCTACAATATTTTCCTTATCTGTAAGTATTAGATTATTATTACTTATAGCCATATCATCACTCATTAAATAGTATGACAAGCAACTGATATTATATCCATCCAAATCGTTACGACCCTATAATTAATTTCCCCTGCTTGTTTCTACGGTAAATGTATTTTTTAAAATAATGTCTCAAGCAATATTTACAATGTGATATAAATAAAACCAACTTACTTGTCTAAATTGTATATGATACTCACGCATTGTCAACTTATTTGGTAAATTTTTTATTTTTGTTCGAACTTGGAACAAAAGATGGTGGGGCAGTGGTGCATGACGAATCTTGGGGGGGTGGTACACAACAAAAGTTGGAAAGGTAGGGGAAAAGTTGCGAGCGGAAACAGGATGAAAGTTGGAGAGGACAAGATAAAAGTAGAATACTTGTCCTCCCATGAAAAGCGGAGCAAATGGAGCAAAAATAGGCCGCGTCATGCCACAGCATATATAAATGGAGTTTGGCATGAGTGTAACAATATTCTTCAAGTGTTGATTATGCATTACTTACGATATATACATATATAATGCGATATTATCTATATTGTTTACATAAGGGACAGACATATTACATGCAAGCACATTTTGCTGTATGTGCATCAGGCGTCGTTGCGCCGTACCTCCACCATAACAGAATATTGAGGAAATGACCGCTAAAATGGCCCGCATAAATTAAGGTATAGAGATTCCATTCTTTTAAAATTTCTGTTGTAGCTATCGATAAATGATTTTGCGCTGGGTTCTGGTCACAAATTTATTAGGAATGTTGCCAAACCTACAATAATTATATATAGGAAATTTAAAATATACACTGTAATTCTAAGTGCCAAATTTTAGTTTCAAAAATATTACACTATAGTTCCTTATGCGAATCTCGGCTGTGACATTGTTTTGTTGTTTCGTCTGACTGTGATCACCTATATGCTATCCTTCATGTTATTCGTTTCAGGTTTTCTATGATTGTGTATTGCCTGCATACTATCGAGAGAGTATTCGACAGTTGCATGTAATTGCTAGGGCTCACGCCAGTAGCAAATTAGGAAATTCATTAACTAATTGTAGTATACCTATTAAAAATACGTCCAATTGTGACTTTCGGACGTTGTCGACGAATCGCCCTGCAGAAGCGACGACACAACCGCGTGCGAAAATAGTGCTATATTCCGTTATTCTATTCGATGGTGCCAAGAATTTGAAAACGAAAGTATTTACGTGATAATCAACAATACGAGCTCTTTTTCGCCTACCGTAATATTACCGTATATATAACATACACCTAGCCGCATGTCACAGTACAACATTGCATTCAAACATGATTTAGGCAAACACAACACGGACACAAAGATTTGCTAGAATAGCCATCGTCTTAGAAAACCTATAAAACCTGCCTCCCAGGACTAAGTACAATTCTAGGAACCAAACTGCCCCGAAAACCAATTCAAATTTGTTTAGCTATGATTTGAATTACTATACATTGAGCGTTTTACACCATTTATTATGCTGGTATTATACCATTTGCAAACTAATTCAATAAGTTGTGTCGATGGCCAAATGGCAATATATTCATATTATAGCCAATTTCTGTCCACGGTGGAATCCTATTCTGACCTTCGTCATTGCTGGTTGTTTTTGTTTCATAATTCCTAAAATTTCACCGGTCGATTTTGCCCACAACGACGTGTTTTTATTGCGCTAAGTTAATGTTTAGTTTTTATACAATTGTAGAAAACTTAGCATGTTTTAATGCTATTAATATAGATGGAAATTAGTCATTTGGCTTAAGCAGAATTCGCTATAGCTAAGCTTGTAAGACAACGGCGGGTGCAAGATTAATGACAGCATGGAGACCGTAATGTGTAAATTCGAAATTTATACGTTTCAAGTGACCGTGGTCATGACAACCCTGGTTGTGTAGGGTTTATCGAAGTCCCCAAACATATGACCTATTCACATTGATCCTGCAATACTTGCCTAATATCATCACTTCCTTATCCTAATACCGGCATGTTCATAGCTATTATTGTATATTTACCCAATAAAGTGGAAGTAACAAGTGGACACAGCAGCACTCCATCATATCGGCTGTGCTAAATTGGTATTTCGGGTCAGGTAGACCAAATTGGACATTCATTATTTCGGAGTAGTCACTTAATGTCATGGGTATAAACGGTTCATAAAATATCATATGATGAAAATTACGTCTAACTCACGCTACTACCCTCTCACACATCCAATTATTTTCAGCCTTTAGATGTTTCTATTTTTGCTGCTTTTAAATCGTATTGGGCTCAGCGATGTAGACAGTACATGGACTCTAATTCCGGACGAATTATTGACAGAGTAGAGTTTGGTGCAATAATGTCCGGTGCTTATCGACAGTCTGCTGCTCCGGAACAAGCAATTAAAGGAATTCGTCGCTCTGGTTTATGTCTATTTAATTTCGAGAGTAAACCAAAGGTGGCATTTAATATATCGAAAGCAATAGTGGTAGTGGCATTTAACCAGTTTTTTCTGGGGAGTCCAACATAGAATCGTTGTGGTAATTGCAAACAATTTTTTTCTGCTGAAGGAACAGCGTCCTATCCAGCAGCAGTTGGTGGTTTGGAATCACTACCGGCTGTTTCAGCAACATGTAATTCCAACGTAGTATTCGATAACTTAGCAGCTTACGAAATAGTTGAGTTTAACGGATCCACCGAGACGGACTAGTTTCCCATTGAATTTGTTTGCGACATTCAAACAACATTTGGTAGTAAACGAAGATAGTGCTACTGGTAATAAGGGCAACGTGCTCGACAATAATAAACAACTGGACAATCATCAGGGTGCTAAAAGCGAGTTGACAAGATATAATGGTATAATGTTAGTGAAAATAAATATCCACTATCCACACCAGGGCACGTGTCCAGATGCCCTGTTCTCCTTCTTTTTAGCTACGCTAGATATGCACCGCGAAGAAGCTATGAAAGCTTCAGGACGCATGAAATCTCCCAAACTGCACCTAAATCCCCAAGCTTCAAATTCCAGCCCATGCTTATCAATCAGTACACCGCACGTGAACCCCAAAAAATATTTCCTGCGCAGTCACCAAATAAACGGTCAGTAATACACTGGGTTTGCAGGGTGTGAGGTGTTGTTTATGGCGAGGACAAGAGTTGAGATGACTGGGTGCAATGTTTGCGGTGAATGAATTGGCAACATGAGAACCCTGACGGTGTAATTGATGCTACTACTTTTTTCTGCGTTGGGTGTGGTCGAGTAAAAGCAAAAGAATTCGTTGTTTATCTTGAAATACGATTTTTATTTGCCTCTTTACTGTTACTATCTGTAAACAAGATTCGGTTTAACTTGTTAACTTTCAACTCCTGAAAAGGTATATGGGGCACGTGTCACGCAATGGGTATTCAGAATAACAATAACAAGGCTACTTTAAACAGAACGTACATACAAACCTTAAACTATGACTCAATTTTACACTAACATGTAACAGCATACAATTATAATTACACACACGTACGTCACTTTAATGTTAAATTTTAAGCATCTTATCATTCGGGATAATGCTCTTTGTTTATGATGGCAATAGGAAAATATATTACGGTATTATGAGGTTAGTGACGAAAGGTGTTTGTAAAGTGGCGCAAATGGTGAGTTGCAGTAAAACTTCATTATTTTTGCGAAAACGCTATAAAGAAAAAAATTTTAATTAAGCGTGTTTTTATGACGCTGAACAGCCAATATCAACCACAACACTTGCGCGAAATCTGGGCCAAACCAACTACTGGGTTCTAGAGTTATAACATTTTAAACTTAAGAGTTTGTGTCGTAAATACGTAGTTTTCTGCGGAGTGACGATATTAGATGAGTTTACCCTAAATGTCCCCAACGTTTGGAACATATGTACAATACACAGTGTCAGGCACACTGTCGACAAATTGATGTCTTTAGACACCCCCGTGTTTTTTATACATTTTTAAAGGTTATCTAGGGTATTGTCACCTCTCGACAGTGTCAAGAACTATATTAGGTATATTCTTGCAGTTTTATTGACAGTTCGCGGTATCATTTCGTCAACGTTCATATGGTCTAGATACAAGTATGGAGATTTAAACCAACTACACAACACAGTTGACTAATAAAGCACAGTCGGTGTCCGTTACAGTTAATTCGCGTCAAATTTGTAGCTAAGGGTGTGTGCGACACTGTAAAGAAATAGTAGCTAGAGTGTGTCGTACACCCTTGGCGATTGATTTACAGTGTGGGTGTCATGCTTTCTATACGGAACTACAGGGGCACAAAAATTCCCATTATAACGTGAACGCCGCATTATGCTGCGTAGTTTTTTTATCGCGTCATTTGTATCAAGACCATATGCATGATGACGAGATTATGCCGCACACCGTCAAAAAACTACAAAGAAGACACATTGTGCTTGACACCGTCCCGGAGCGGTAATACCCGTAGCTAGTTATCCTTGGAAAAATTAAAAACAATGAGTGTCTAGGACACCCCATTGTAGACAGTGTGCTAAACACAGCGTCGACAGTATGCCTGACACTGTTAAATCTTCTTATTATCTTTATTATATATTCGGTTTGTCGTTTATAACAACAAAATGTTTGTCACAGTTTAAGGGAAGGGAAATTTTGTGCGTTTCTCATATTGTGCGGTATAACCAGTTAAGCAACATGTATTCAGTCTATGTAGCGAGATCAACTGTACTTATAAGCTACATCAATCCAGCTTATATAAATATTTAGACTTCTGTACCGGCATCGGCAGTGAATACTGTAAACTGCTGTGAGGCATTTATGCTAAGAATAAACTAATATTGTATAATCACAGTAGCTCTCACGGAACGAACCTGGCTTTTCTACAAAAAAGCTTGTGTCATCTAAACTTGACAATATGGGTGCGGTCACACGTTCATTTTTGTTCAAAATTTGAGTTCAACCTTTAGTTAAATTTTGATCAGAACCTGAAAGCGCTTTTTGCATTTTATTGTTTTTGAAAGTATAAAGGCGGTTCAATGGTTTGCAGCGTATTGCTTCAGCAAATCAGGAACATATCTTTGAAATTTTTTAAACTAAAATTAGAGTTCAAATTTTAAAGCATGGTTTGTCAAGGTTTTCAATTACAAATTTAAAACTCATTTTGATCCAATTTCGATCGAAATTTGAACAAACTGCGAATGTATGGGATGGTTGTCACCAAGGGTGACCAACCGGTCGGCGTGGGAAAGTCGTCAGGGGTTGCATAAATTTTTGAAATATCCTGGGAGCAAAAATTGCTCAACATGGTCTGCATTGGGTTGTTACATAATTGGTCAGATACCAACATTCGCTTAGATTTTCGTAAATATTCGGTACAGTGCGAAAAATGCCGTGTTGAGCAATTTAGCGTAATTTGATACACTTATAATCTCTGAATTCCACAAATTATGCATCGTTCACGTTTATTTGTGTGCTGCAACTGCACACCACAGCCAGTATGGTCACAACAGATGTACGGACATGGACTCAAGTGTAACAGAAATATCAGATGGACCCTTCGTGCAATGGTTATAACATCCGCTCCCAATGCAAAAAAACATAATCATTGCACGTGTCTTTGCTTGTACAATGTCCGCTGCGATCACGTCGTGCATTTGAGGATACAATTGCATTCGCGCGGGCAATTAAATCATGGGTTACATTCAAGCATGCAATGGTTATCAATATCGCTGGAGTAATAAGTTTTACATATACACGCTATAGTGCAACGATTTGCACACTGCAAGTGACAGTGCAATGGTTTCCACAAATGCATTCTTTCATGCATTGGTCTACGTATACGCTTAACCAGCGACATTTTTGACGAATATGCAAAAATATAGATGTTTTGTTTATACAGTTGCTGTGTGTTTTGCACGAGCAGCCGCTATATTTTGTGCAGTCTACCTCAGTCAATGACAGATTTCTAGATGATGGACATTCCTGCCGGTAAGACAGATGAATGTCCGCATTTGAGTTTAGGACTTAAACAGATCGAAAATTTTTCACGAATTAATGTTTTGTAATATCTGCAGCGAATTGAAGGGAAACACTATTGCTTTACAGGAACTAGAGCCACTAATATAATTAATATAAGTATATATGCTCTTGTTGAACCATTTGGCATGGGCTACAATTTGATGCTTGTAAGCAAAATTCAATATCTATAAGTTTTTAAAACCATTACATGTAATTATATATCAGAATTTAGGTTATTTCCAACTAATGCTGGTACTGTCATTATACACAGTGCCATATTGAAATTGACTCCGTAATTTAGTTAAAAATTTTACCTTACATGTGCCGCTGAGCAGTATATTTATAGCAGTAATTTGATTCTGTTTAATGCTACAAAAGAGCCACTGAACCGAGATTGGTGCACATAACCTTCAAGCTATGCATATTTGACCGCGCGTAAGTTATATGCTATGCGCACATCGCGAATAAATCAAAACTTAAGAGCGGTTAAATGCAAGTAAAGCCTACGCGCATTTATGTCCGCGAAAACTGATAGTTACGTGTGAGTAAGGGTGCGTGATTGTTACGGGCACTTTGGTACGCAGGTCGAAATTTTGCGCTATTCTGAGCGCATTATTCTGTGAAACACGCATGATGTGGAAAAGTTTCCGTAATCCCGAGAGCAGAATTGGTCTGATGTAAGAAACTTATGCGCGGTGTCGGAATCTTTGTGCAACTTTAAACCTAAGTTAAAGAAAGATAGAGTGCCGACGTTTGTGTAGGGTTAAGTTTACGACAACAAAATAACCATTGCACTATAAGCAAGCAATGCCATAAACAAGCCCTCGAGTATTTTTGCACGCACATACGTCAACAAATGCCGCTGCTTGCGCTTATACGTAGACAAATGCACGAAACAGTGCATTTATGAAAACTGTTGCACTAACTTGCAGTGGTGCAGACCATTGCACTGTAGTGTGGGAATGTAAAACTCATTACCCGAGCGATAACGATAACCATTGCACGCTGGAATGTAGCTACTGACTTTACTGCCCGCGCGAATGCAATAGTATCACCAAATGCACAACGGAATTGCAATGGAAGTTGCATATACACAGGCACCCAGGCACCTGCAATGAATATATTTCTGCACTCATAGGAGCTGAGGTTATAACAATTGCACGAATTTCAAATTTGATGTTTCCATTATTCTCGAGTCCAGGTGCGTACAACTGGTTATATTGTGCAGTTGCTGCACACAAATACACGTAAACGATGCAGTATTGTGGCGCAAAATATCTTAGTCATTAGGCATTAGTTTGCATAAAGCCGTTAGTCATTCTAAGCACACAGTTGCTTTTTACCCAGCACGAATACTAATGGCTGTTCATGTTATGTTAGCTGCTATGAAGACAAACAGCAAATTTGCGCTAACTAAAACCTTGCGACAAATCAATAATAATGTGTTCAATCTGAATTATAATAATTGTCTTGTTTAGTAACTATTGTTTTACTGTAATGTCCCAATTATTCCATCATTTAACACTACCAAAACTTAAATCATTATTTATTAGAACATTTCCATTTTTAATTTTTATATTGTTGCTATCGAGCAAGCCACTAAGAAGACATTTTACAATCGACAATAGCTTCGTCGCCAAATTAGACCATGATCAAACTTCAGAAATTGTGTTAGATTTACGAGAAAATTGTAGCGACGTACAATTTTTACGCACATCACCATACCGCGCGCTGTGCTCAACGAATATCAATGTCCCACCTCCAATATCGAAAACGGCCAACAAACTAAACACTGGTAGCTTAGGACCGGTGTCTTTGAAGGAGATTCATGAAACTGCGCTTAATCCCCATCCTGCCAAATATCAGTATTTGGGTTCAAACGTACCGGTTTTGATGGATAGTATCCAAGTGTTGTTGTGCTGGATTCCTAAGTCTTCATGTACTCAATTTAAAGGTATATGTACATGGCACTGTTTTTTTAACCCGGGTTAATTTACATATAACAACATAATTAATAATCTATGTATATAAAATTGTTACTTAAAGCTACACATATTGAAAATTGAATGAAAAACTTGATTGAACGAATCAGCGCCAGTTTCAAACAATGCTAATTAATTTTGAACAAATTTGCGCACACGTCACATTTTCCTTATCTTTGTATACTTCCTCAATTAGTTTGCATTTGGAGAACATATGTATAGTAATAAATAGACACTAAGAACCGATCCCGGAACGCTGGTTTGCAAGTGACATTCACTATCCATTGAGCTATTTCTGGGCTGTTGCCCTAATTCATGTGCTGCTTCGAAAACGGCCGAACAATGACACGCGTTCAATCAATTGTACGTTACACGTGCAATTTAGTTAATACACTGGATCACTAACAACCATTGTTTGTTGTCGAACTACTGCAGGCAATTAGGAGTTAAATTTACATTGTTGGATCGTATTTGTTTGACCTAAAACATGGGGTGGGTGAACCAAGATGCGGACACAATAAGATTTCCGGCCTATTTTTGACTAAAATTGGCTTTCAATGCTTGCTGTGTAATACGGCGCTTATCTGTAGGCAAACTATAGTGTGGTTTAATTTTTCCACCAACTGCCACGAATAAGTTAGCAATGTTCAGTGTTACGAAACCTACGTCCATGACTAATAATGTTAATAGCCAAGAGATTTATCTTCTATTAATTAAACTGGATGTTTCGTGCGGACCTTTGAGTTTTTACAATTTGGGGGTCATATGTTTATCCTCAACCCTGTTATGTTGTGATCTATGCTTCTATAGTTCTCACCGTTAATATTTTTGAACCTACAGTTTCGACTTTGGCATGCAACTGCATCATTTATCACTTCATATCAACAGAACAAACGAAAGCAAGAACTTCAAACACATTTCCTTAGTACCACTTAGTGCCATAATGATTTTGCATGTTAGGAGCATCATTTAGTGGCCTGGAACAAAAAACGACTCTAAAATTAAAAATTTGGGTGTTGGCGGCAGTTGAACACACGCCTTTTGGACAGGTAAAACGAGCCAGACGACAGACCACTCGCCCAGACACGGAAAATAAGATATCCCACTTTCGCGGCTATCATACATCTGCAAAACTGTTTGCATAATCACTTCACTTTTGGAAGGACGATTTGGACTATCATTTATATCCTGGCCCATGCGCCCTCCTAGTTTGTTTAAGCACTGAAAAAATTATAGATGGCTGCAGCACGTTTACTCAAAGGTTACGCAGAAATACAGAAACAATTAATAGTTGCTGTTACTTAGGGTAAACCCAACGGTAACTTTGTACTTTTCCATTCTTTTCCTAAAAGACGGCAATACTGCTAAAATTAATTAAACGATATGTTAGTATTTATATTTATAATTAATTTTTTTATAAATTTATTGGTTTGTTTATTTATTTTGTTTGTTCTTTTATTTTATTTATTTATTCATTTGTAGCCTGTTTGTATTTGCAGCAATTTCGTGCCGTGTAAACAATCCATCGAACACGAATATCCAATCGAAGCTAGCAAATGACCCTTCACAAACGCATATTAACGCGTGCATGGGCTATGCTTCGGCTCCAAATGTTCGACATAAAGTGTAAAGTTCGATATTTGTGTCTCAACAGTTTACTGGTGCCAATGAAATTACTTATTTGTCATAGACTTAATTATATTGTAAATATAATTGTAATAGATTTAATTGCTATATGCTTAATTGTTTATAGGCTTAGTTGTTATATATTTAATTATAGGCTTAATTGCTATAGAATTAATCTTTATACACTTAATGGTTAAAGACTTAGTTGCTACACTTGTAATAGACCTAATTGTTATAAATTCAATTGCTCTAGACCTAATTACCCATAGGGTTTAATTGCTATGCACTTAGTTTTTATGGTTTTAATTATTTTAGACTTAGTTGTTATAGGTTTAATTATTACAGCCATGTTTGTTATGCACCTAATTGCTATAGACTTAATTTCAAAAGACTTAATTGCTATAGACTTAATTGTTGTACATAGTTGTACATAGTACTTAACTGTTATAGACTTAGTTTTATACCCTCTTAAAAATTAGTATTATATGTCATATATATATGCGTACAGTGCAATACATTATTTGTGTGGTCTGGTTTACATACACATTTTAAATGCGACAATTCATACATTTGTAATGTCTGAATATCAAAACAATTTTATAAAGAATTTAATGTTGCGGTTTTCTCGTTTGCCTGCATTGTCAGATATGGTTGTGTAAAAATACAATTGTAGTTGATTGAAATTTATCAATTTATCGTACGAAATATACTGCATGCTGTGAGAATCTTCACATATATTTGTATCAAATACCATATATGTTTTGTATAAAACACAAAATATACAATGTATGTATTTTAATATATATTTGTATGAAAAATAATATATTTATTGTATGAATTTTTATGTTTGAATGAAATTAAATATATGTAATGTATGAATTTTCATACATTGTTGTATCATATATGATATGTCTAAGGTATGAATGTTTGAATATAGTTGCGATTTTTGTGCAAATATTCAATTTTAGGATATATTTGCTATAAAAATAGATTTTTAAAAATTATGTGCTACAAAACATACATTTATTATCTCAAATTTTATGCTAATTATGTGCAAATAATCAAATATATTTTGTGTGCTACTTCATACAAATTATGTACGATTTATGCTGCATTTGCTGCATATAATTTCATACGAAGTAATGTGTAACAAGTCATACAACTCTTAGGTGTAAATTCATACAAAAGATATGTAAATAACCATACATATTCTGTGTTACAATTCATTCAAATTATGTACAATGAGTCATATATTGATTGTGGTCAATTTCTTATAACGTATGTTGACATAATCATATATAATGTACAAATTGGTACACAATTGATGTAAGATTTGTTCGCTATACAATTGACTGTATTTATGTTAATTTTTATACAAATTGCTGGAAAATAATTTCGCACAGTAATTGTATGAAATTATCATACAAAATTTAAGAGAGTAGGCTTAATCATTATAGACATAGCCGCTATGTACTTAATTGTTATAAGCTTAATTGCTGTAACTGTAGACTTAATGGTTAGACTTTAGTTGTTAAGTTTTGATTACTTAATTGTTGCTAGATAACATTCGGGAAACACTCTACAGGTTCACAGCATCACTTAGGCTGAGACCATTGCTGTTTCCACGACAACTGTGGCATAGGCAGCTGTGCGTTCAAGGATTTGTATGCACGGTTTGTAACGAGCGCAATCACGTGTGATAGTATGAGTTTGAATGAGTTACCGTGAATACACATCTTTGAAACTACAGATGTCTGAGCTACAACATGCCTGTCACCTGGCCGACCGTGAGTTCAAAGATTTGTAAGCAGGGCTTTAAACATATAAACTATGTTGCAATACATGTTACCGTTATTGGCATAAACTAGTTGTATCATGCCAAAGAAACGGGAGATCATTAAAATTACACATTGAAGTTTATCACAGCGTGCCAAAAATATTTTTTGTCATCCTGGCTTACATTACATGAATTTGCTATGTTAGCCATTGCATATACATAACCTGGCTTTAGATTAAAATGTAGCTAGTTCAAAACATCAGAAGATGAGCAGTAACCTAAGCTTTATTCCTTCTGATGTATACATTGCACTATCACTAAACCGGTATCCATGAAGTGGAATCGTCTTTACTTGCAGGAGAAAACTGCTTCTTTTCAACCTCATAACTACCGCCCTAACACCGCTATTATATTTATTAGTCGTGAAATGCAATTATATATTAGCGAAGTTAGGTAGGCGTTTAATGCACGGATTTTAAAACCTTGTTCACATTCCGTCCAATTTGATCGCATGCACAATTTTATCGGTTGCTTTTAGTTTTAGTTCGGTTCCATTTAGTTTTTTTATCTTATGAAGTGCCTTAAAAATACATACATATACGCGCGGCATGCGGCAGGTGTAGACTGTGCTCTTATCTTATCTGATGAACTTGAGATAATCTCATGATGAGAATGTGCGTGATCTAATCGGATCAGATGCGATGCGATCGTGAAGCGGAACTTATCGGGAGCAATTGCGAACACTGCCTAAAAGCAAATTAGCTCTGCAATTATTAGCATGTGGTTAAATTTTATGGCTAGCAATTTATTAATTTACATTACAGTATAGGGAAAATTTAGAGTTGAAATTATTATAGGATTTGTTAATGAACTGCAACACAACGGCCAGCGCCAGGATTAGTAAGATGACATAGAACAGTTTTATGACATTATTAACTTACATTGTGTAGCAAAGACCAGATTTGATGCTTGACTTTAATGAACCTACGAACAGGTAATAAGAAACTGGACAGCATTGGAAATCAAATTTTGACACCGCAATCGATTCCGATACAGAGAATATTCCGAAAAGAGTGCTATTTGTTGAATCACCCTTTTCAACTGTACGATGGTACTCCATATTTGCAAAGTGGACACTCGTATTGTTTTATAAAAGCATAAAACGATTTAATGTATAACCAAATGCGTGACGGTATATACCGTACGGTCTTAGGTTTGGGTTTAGGTTTTTCCGACGTTGCCTCTGAATTGAAGTAATATTACGAAGGTTTACTAAACAGAAAATGTAAGCAGAAAGCCTGATACTGAATCAAAACTGAGTATAACACATTTAACCACTACAAAAAGGTAAATAATAGACTACGGTTTTTTGCTAACCATGTATAAATTAGTTGCTTAATGTCTCACTCTATCATTATTACATGGCTAAAGTACATTGCCTTGAAAACCTTACGTACATATCGTGAAGCAACTTATGCAATCAGAGTCTTAAGACTGGAATATTAAGTGGTAGGGTATTTTTGCATTTTAATCTACTTCAAAACACCACAGAACACTTAGTTGCTAAACTCATCGTTATAATTCTGTTTCTAATACTTCCAAAATAAACACCGCTTAAATATATAGCTTAAAAGCTCATACCAAGTTATCCAATATATATATAGCAATAAAGATACTGTTACGGATTTAGTAGGGACCAAAAACTTCTCCGGGTTTAAGCTCTAAGGTAAACGCAAACCTTTACTTACAACTCTAACATCAACGCGACAGCTGGAACTACTTATGTCCCAAAAATGACCTGGCGTTATAAATTCTATTTGTTTATAGGTCTATAAATTTATTGTTCATATGAGATGCATTCAATTAATGAATAAATCGATATTTATAAAACTTAAACAGCAACTACAGTTGTGGTTGGCTCGTCGGATAAGGAAATCATTTTCCTAGGCACAACGGTTTAGATTCATTGCCCTCCTTTTAACCGGTCGGAGTATAATTTCATTCCGAGTGCAGCAGAGTTTATATTGATCGATTTCTAGACATGTTGTAAAAATATGTCACATCATAGGTATTCAACGTCCGCCGACCTGGAAAATTAAGTTATGTATGTTTCAGGAACTCAATCCTTGATAACAGCGAATGGCGGAAGGTAGCGATACTACGTGACCCTCTGGATCGATTGATATCCGGATGGGCATCGAAGTGTCATCCGGAAGGCGAGTTCATTCGGATATTTGGCAAAACATCATGCTTCAATTGCTCGGATAATTTCGCCTGTTTCGTAACCCGTAATCACGAATATTGGGTTTCGCATTCACGCTACGGCGTTGATTTGCCGGTAACCACAATGCATTTCGATCATTTTATGCCGCAGTATTGGTTTTGCGATTTTGCGCATAAACGCGAACGTTATATGCTCGTTCATTATAATAACAGTGAACAATTTCGAACGTATATCCGGAAATTTCTTAATGATACAATTCGACTACCCACAAATCTTGTCTACAGCGGCTGGAGTAAAAATATGTAAGCAATATTTTGTTTTTATTTTTCAAATTACTGTTAATGTAACATTTCTGAATGAATTATGTTTGCCAGTATTTTGTGTGTTCCACAAATGACGCTTACCAAATGTTTCATAATTTATTTAGAATATCAAGGAATAATATATGGTCCACTTTCTGTCCATTGTTCCAAATTTGGAACACTTTTGTTTTTGCAGCTCTTGCAAAACCATGTAACCATAACTAATCCACTTTTTTACTTTTAGTATATTGTACATAAATCAAAATAATATAAAAAACTGAGTATCGTATATCAAGCGTAACATTCCTCTCACAGGACGTCAAATCCGGATCAATGGCGGGTGAGTATGTATTTTGATGCTACTCATTTATGATACATAACATATCAGGATGGCATTGCTAAATTGTCAATGAGGACTCAATTAACCTGTATTGTGCCAGTTTACACAGTGTTCCTTGTTTTGTAGCAAAGTGGTTGCAAATTTGGTTGTTCCATTTTTGGAACATTAGAATGTCCTGACTACCGAATTGTGTTGGACAAAGTATGGCTTACTGTCTACTTATTTCTTGTTCATGTTTTCTTCCAACCAAAGTTTGTGTTTGGTCGCAAGAAAGTAAACAATCACGCAAGCACGAAACATGAAAGTAAACAAATGATGTAACTATGATTATTGATGTAAACGTTGGAACATGTCAATGAAATCTGATGCTATCTCATGCATCAGATTGAGTGGGTGTTTCTGCTATTTAAACGTATTCATTTTCTTGAAATTGATCAACTTGTTTTATTCAATAAACGGTATGACTCTGGAGTCACAACAGTTTGTATTGTTGCTACTAATATAGGATCGATATATAGCATCTTTGATTTCAGGGTATCAAAAGACTAGGTTCACAGTGGAAAAAGCACTCGAAATAATCGTGGATATGAGCGACGACGAAGATCAGTAAGTCGTGATACCGCCGGTCAATGTTGGTGATGTAACCGATGAAGAAGGAGATGACGAATGATAACGTTGCACAGATGCTAAGGTGACCGATGTTGCGGGTTCGGTGGAAGTTCATGACAAGAAGAACGTTGACGGTGATGATGAAGAGGAATGCGGCGTCGGTGGTGACATAATCGGACATGCTCCGACTCGATCTAAAAAGCAAAAGACTGTCCTGTAGCCGATTAAATGGTCGAAAGCTAACATTAGTTTGTACTCGAGGGCTTTCACTTCCACTAACTTGGTTGTGAATTGGTTTCCGAAACTTATTGGCAAAAATCCTATTGAACTGTTTTCGTATTTTATTGATGGTGCCGTGTATAATTTAGCAAGGTTGGAGACGGATCGTTATGCTGCACAAAAATTGAAAATTGATTTCAGGGTCACGGACAGCGAGCTACAAACTTTTCCGGGATTGTTCTTCTGAGCAGCTACCACATTTTTCAGCAGCAACAGTTATATTGGGCCACGGATGAGGATGTTGGAGTGTCTATGGTATCATCGGAAATGTCACGAAATCGAACCAAAGAAATCAAGCAGTACTTTCATTTGGACTCTGGACATCAAAAGTAAACCTGCCAAGGTTCGACCTTTCCTTGAACTTATTGCAAGAAATATTATACAGTTCGGAGTCTTTACAAGAGATCAGTTATCCGATAAAGAAATGGTTCCGTATTACGGTCATCATGTTACTAAGATGCAGATGAAGGAAAAGCCGATCAAGTTCGGCATGAAAATATGGGTTCTGGCATCATCATCAGTCTATCCCTTTAGTTTCCCAGTCTATACTGGTAGAGATGCAAACACCGAAAGGCCATTGGGGAACGGGCGGTCGGACAACTGACCTCCGTACTTCAGGATTCATTGCAACATTCGCTTTACTGCGATAACTTCTTCGCTTCTACAAAGTTATGTCGCCAGCATTCAAAACAGGGGCTTAGATATACTGGCACTGTGCGCACGAATGGCATTGAAAAGTGTCCCACTTGATTTTACTGCCATGAAAAATTTTACTGCCATAAAAAACATATAAATTTCACCTCCATTAAAAAGAAAAATCGGGGAGAATCGGAAGTTTTCGGAGACGGTAATGTTGTTGTTTGCCTGTGGTTGGACAATAAGCCGGCTTGCTTGGTTAGCAATCATGAAGGAGTCGAGCCATAACAACTGGTACGCCGCTGGATTTCCAAGCCCAGACTATGCTTTGCAAATATTCAGCAGCCGAAACAAATCGAGTCATACAGTCAGAATATGGGCGAGGTAGATGTGCTGGATCGTTTCCAGAGTGATTACCGCCTGCGTATTCGGGCTAAAAGTGGTGGTGATACCTGTTCTCGAACTTTTTAAATATGGCGGTAATTGCAGCTTGGCGCTTGCACAGGTATCTTGGGGAAAACACAGCATTTGGAATTTCCGCGGTACATTGTGCGTACAATGTTGAGCCAAGCAACAACAAAGTCCTCACGTCCTGGACCATCCCGTTATTGCTGTGTCAAAAGCAGCTAGGTGGTATTGTAGCAACAATATGATGCTCGCTGAGTTTGATAATGGTGCACCCTCCAGTCTGATATTGGTGCGATCCCCCAGTTTGATATTGGTCCCCTCCAGTTTGACATTGATACTCCCCTCGAATTTGATATTAATGTCCCTCTCCAGTTTGATATTCATCCTCCTCCAGTTTGATATTGGTACCACTCTCCAATCTGATATTGATACCCTGTCCAGTTTGATATTGGTGCCACCCTCTAGTTTGATATTGGTGCCCCTCTCCAGTTTGATATTGGCCCCCCTCTAGTTTGGTATTGGTGGCCCCTTCCAGTTTGATATTGGTCCCCATCCTGTTTTATATTGGTGCCTCCCTACAGTTTAATATAGGTTTGCCCAGCCAGTTTATTATTGGTGCCCCCACCAGTTTGATATTGGTGGCCCCTCCTGTTTGTTATTGATCCCCTCTAGTTGTTTGATATTGGTACCCCTCTCCAGTCTGATATTGGTGCCCTCTCCAGTTTGATATTGGTGCCCCTCTCCGGTTTGATATTGCCCCCTCTAGTTTGGTATTGATACCCTTCCAGTTTGATATTGGTGCCCATCCAGTTTTATAGTGATGCCCCCTCTCCAGTTTAATATTATTGTCCCTTAAAGTTTGATAATGGTGTCTCCTCTAGTTTGATAGTGATGCCCTCCTCCAGTTAGTGGTGCCCCTCCAGTTTGATACTTGTGCCCCTCCAGTTTGCCATTGGTGCCCCTCCAGTTTGATATTGGTGCCCCCTCCAGTTTGATGCTGGTGCACCCTCTCCAGATTGATATTGGTGCCACCTCTTGTTTGATATTGGTGCTCCCTGCAGTTTGATATTGTTGCGCTCTACAGTTTGATATTTGTGTCCCTCTCCAGGTTGACATTGGCACCCCTCCAGTTTGATAGTGGTGCCCCCCTCAAGATAGTGAAGTTTGACGGAGTATTCGTGTTAAATAAATGATCAGTTCCCCGAGGCTCAGTCTGTAAATTATATCCCCAATATCAACCTGGAGAAGAACACCGATATCTAACTGCAGGGGGCGCCAATATCAAACTGGACTGGGCGCCAATATCAAACTGGAGGGGACACCAATATCAAGCTGGAGGTGGGCACGAATATCAAACTGAAGGGTGACACCACTATCAAACTGGAGGAACACTAACATCAAACTGGAGGGGACACCAATATCAAACTGGAGGGAGCACCAATATCAAACTCGAGGGGGCACCAATGTCATACTGTGGAAGGAGGCACCATTATCAAACTGAATGATCGCACTAATATCACACTGGAGTGGGCATCATTATCAAACTCAGCGAGCTTTTGTATTGTTGATACAATACCAACTAGCTGCTTTAGACGCAGCAATAACTCGACCGTTATGCGGTTGTGCAACACAAGCCAATATTATTGTAGCGGCAATATTTTTGCTTCGGCAGTTGAGGGTGCAATAAGAGCCAATGTTATTGTAGCAACAATATTTTAGCTTGTGCTATTAATTGCGCTATATTTGTATAAACATAACGCCGTGACTATATTGTTTTCTTACAACATGGCCGCTGCAACAGCTTACGGTGTGCAATTAGTGGACGCACTTCTCTATGAATGATGCATAATATGTCATATTAATACTGTTGCGAATCCTTTAATTTGGCTATAGTGTCATATGTATTTTGTTCTTTAGCGATTTGTTTTTGCTGTTCTGTAGGTGGTGCACTTTTAGCTTTATTTACAATATTTTTTTCAGTATTCTGTACTTCGGGCATTTTTTCGACAGACTCGGATGCTCCATGTAGCAGATCATGCAGCGGCATTAGCAGTGCAGCATGTCTTCGTTTGTATCAGTGGCTGCAGGGCAGCGTTCGCTGCTGCAGATCACACAGCACGCGCCATTCTTGCATGCCCAAGCTATATTGCTATCATTGGTAAAATCTTATAGGCTCTACTCCGAGATTTTTACGTTGTTTGCATCTGATATTATTATAACCTAGTCTAACCCCAGTAATGTAGCATTTGTTGAGCTTCCCTGTCGTTTTATAGTTTAATATAAACTAGAGGTAAAGTTTTTGATCACCCTTCTTTGTGTGTTTTCTGAAGCGTCTTATGCTAGTTTACACTATTAATACTGTTATGGTGTAGTTAATCTGTTATTTCATTATCACTAAAGTCTAAGTCTACATTACGAGCTATTACAGTATGTATTTTGGGTTTAGGTAGCATAAAAATTATCTGGATATAGTATTACTGGATGCTCCGCTAGGTATTCTGGTAGTTTATTCTTTATAGCTATTAAATCTCTGGAATCGATATGACGTGCCTGTTGGGCTTCGTATTCACCATTGCCAAGAATCTTGATTGCTCGCACCTGCAGATGCGGCATCATCGCCTTGAGCTCTCGGCCGATCGCAACAAAACATATCGTTCAGAAACTTGATGAAGGTATCCAAGCGGTATACACATATTATGTGCCCTAAATTCCCTTAAACTAATCGCGTATTTCGTTTCAGAACCGCTAAATTCATCTAACGTTCGCAGTACTTAGAATAATTGTTTCTGTATTGTGATATAATATTTGACACATACAATTTTATATGTTTATACACTGATGGTGTAGACAGTGCTACCGCTGAATTTCGGCTAGGAAGGTTATGAATATCTGTTACACCACACCCTTTAGCATTCCCTAATTACTTCATTAATCACGATTCATCAATTCTTTACTCAAATAAAGTTTGGTTTTTACATATGCTGAAGTTAAACATCTCATAAGTTTAAGTTTACAGACGACTAGTTCATCGAATACATTATAGTCAAATTCGCGCATGAGTTAGATAGTGGCATAAGGTACATTTCAACTACCGAATATGACTGAATCTTTGTTGGATTGGCAGTGGTAGCTCCAATTCTCTGTATAATAATGCGCAAGTAAACTTAAGGTGACCCCACCAACCATCCTATTTTGTAATTTTGCATAAAATTTGTTACGTAACGTTTTTGGTCAGTTGAAATTCGGCGTAAAATTGTTCGCGAACACAGCGCTTGCGATTGAATTCTAGCCATTTTGTGCTCGCGAAAATTGAAATAAAATTACCCAAATTTTTGAGAACGAAAATTTCTCGATTTGAATTAAATCAGTTCTGTTCGCGAACCCCGAGAGCTTAATTGTAGAATCGATTTGGCTATGACGTCATTTTTGCAAAAAATTTGTTCGCTAACATTGAATAATCTAAATATAAATGATTAGGCATTAGCGGACCGAATTTATGCAAATTGAAATCGCCGAAATTCTGTTCGGACACAAGGTTTAATTTCTGGCACTTGAATTTGATTTTGCGAATTTTTAGTTATCGAAAACCGAATGAAACTAAGCCTTTTTCTGTAACAAGGGCTTGAGATTCGATATCGGCAAGGACAAAATAGGATGGTTGGCGGGGTCACTTTAAGTTTACTCACGCATAATTTTTGTTGATATTAATTTATAATGATTCTTCTATATTTCATTTATGCAATTAAATTGTTGTTTCAAGAAAACCTTACATTGAAAGTGACATGACTGACTTTGTATTTATAAAACGTATTGGGTTGCATTCGAGTTGTGGTTAATGTTGCAACAATGCTAGTAGTTAACTGATTGGTTCAAATTTTGTCAGCTTTAGTTGGAGGCGTCTACGCAAACAAAAATTATTTAATATCAATACAGTTGCAGGAACAAACCTGTAGGAGAACAAACGCATATTAGTTGTATAGCTCGTTTTTGGCTTACATGTAATATGATATCAATTTGTTGCTTCATCGCCTATAATGCGAGTACGAATTGTCAGTTATGACTTAAATTTTAAGGTTATGTCAAGTTGCCAACCCCCATAACAGTATGGAGGAACTGACGAACTTCACATGAGTAATATAGGATAAAGATTTAACCCTTTCCCGCGTGAATTATTGTGTATTATTCGTACAGTGTTGAAGAAACTTTTGTCACGCGACGGATTGTACCTGGATCGTTTTTTGACATCCTTGTACGTTAGCCGCTACACTATATGGGAGCTGTTGCTCGGATCCTTAAGAAATCTGGCGAAGCGGGTGAACGATGCGCGTGGAAACGCAAGCTGCATGGCAAACTCAGTTAGCGCATCGCGCCTCACTACACGCTGTTACAAACTAATGACTACTCGGGAAAGTGTTAGAGTTTAATTGCTAGCCCAGGCTAAACTTAGGTTTAATCTTAGACTTAGAATTTGGCTTAGAGCACTGAAGCAACAAGATGCTCTTGGGGGACTTATGGGAAATTGACAAGTGTCAAAATATTTTTATTTAGCTGCGTGTCATAGTCTGCGTATATTATTAGTATTAGGTATATTATTTTTATAAATGTTTCTTTCTATGCTTTTATAAATATAAATGCTGTTATAAATGCCGGGAGTGGAAGTTGAACAATAATCTGGTCTAAACAAAAATTGATCCTCAATTTAGTATTTGTATCCCATAAAAACCCGGTAACAGGGTAAACGAATAGGGTAACATTTTTACTTTGCGTGTAACCCAACGTAATATAGCTCACGTATGACTTCGAAATATATTTTATTATAAGGGTAGCTTACGAATTGAGGTATACCGGCACGCACATTTAAACATTTATTCAACTTTCATTTTATATTGGCACTTACAGGCCGAAGCGTTTATTGACTACACCCGCACAGATATAAAATTTATCTAATTTTTTTGTTCGTTCCTTTAGGATCCATACTTTTCGCTATAGTGTATACTTGAGGGAGAACGAACACATCAGAAAGTCAACATTTTTTAGGATAACCAACATTCAATATGTCACAAACATTGCAATATATATAGCGAAATATGCTTATCAAGGTGCCACTTTGGTTTCGCGAATTTGCGAAGTTAAAAAAGCTAATACGAATATAAATGCCGTAACCCCAAAAGGCTAGAGTTTACACAGGGCAAAGATTATCAGTTACATCACAGTCGACACATTAATGGAGATTCGATACGCTTACTTTTGCTGCTGCCTTGATGATGTAACTGTTAATGTCACATCACCTGCTTTGATATTTCACAGAAGGAGACGAGCATTTATGAATGACTTGAGTTTTCTAACATGATATGTATGTATTAGTGTGATAGAATAGAAATAACTGAAGATTCGTGGTATTACTGCAGCTCATGTCAAAGCGAAGAAGCTGTGCTGTCTGCAGCCCAACGTCGCAGTTGTATTTGTTTTGCCAATAGTGCAAACGTCCTATATAACAGTATGACCATCACTCACGCTCATTCCGCTAACATTTTGAAATAGGTACTAACCCGTATTTGAACAAGTCTGCAGTGTTAAGCGAAAACGCAATCCATTTGTCTTCGTCTGACAGTCATATGTGCTACTTATTTTGCTAGGGTCGCCGTCCCAGATCTTATCTGAACAACCGCTGTAATAAAAAGACATAGAGATTCAAGATTGTATATTATTAAATATATTTATAATCAGGGCGTAGCGATGGGCATGTGGGGAACGTCATCCGAGGCGCCGAAGGGTGCCTTTCAACTGCTTCGCAAGCAAGGAAAAATTCAGAATGTTGAAACGTAAAATTATCGTTAATGGCTTTTACGAACGAGTTGGTTTCACAACGGTTATTTAAATCCTGGCAAAAATTTGGAATGGCCAAATTCAAAATTTTAAAATGCAAAACTTTGTGGCGGAAGCAAAATTTTTGAGCATAAATTAAATTATTTAGTAGAGTCACAAAATAATGGAGTAGGGGATACAAAATATTGTACTTGTCCCCGGGCGCAGCATTCCTTCGCTACACCACTGATATGTTTTATATTCGATGATATAAATGTGTGGAAGGTTTATTTTTAATGTATTTAAGTTCAATTTAAAATAAGTAATTAAACTTGTAAAATTGTGATGCTTAAGAAACAGTGGTTTTGGCGCGTGAATAAAATAAATATTTTACTGCAATTCCAATTTCGCGTATACAACAGGCCGCATTTCGTTGGATATATATGACCGGTAATGGCGCTAAAAATCGCTGGCTTAAGAAGTTTTGCATGGGCACACCGTTGTTAGAATCCACACCGACTCCGCCGGTTTGGTGTCCATCGGTCGGTAATCGTCACCATTAAGGGTCGGACGTTATGTCATTAAACGAAAACAACTTGATGCTAGGATTCGGTAGCGGCAACTTCCAGACTTAGGCTTAATATAAGGCTCATGCAAAGAACTTAGCTTTTATACTTAGGCAACCTTGGAAGCCATAGTACGCATTTCACTTCTGCCCTAAAAGTTACATTAGCCCGGCTTGGGACGCTCCTGGTAAGTCAGTAAAATGTATGATACGTAAAATTTTCTAGTGACAACTCAAGCCACCAAATTTCAGTTATTTTTTTGCAAAAGTGTCGACTGTCTGCAAGTTTACTCTATCGATGCAAAAAGTAAGCTGATGTTTCAGGCATAAAGACCTGATCTGATGGGATAGTTATTTTTAAATTTACTTTATTTACGCACACAACTTGGTAAATCCTTTATGATCAGTTTTTATATTCTAGGTCCGACCCTTTCATGAGCCGCAGCGAAGGAATGGCATCGAATCGCGTCTACCAGTCGAGAGCCCGCGAAGTATTTCGAACGAATCTAACAGCGGTGGACATTGCATTTCGCACATATTTCATCGACTACATGATGCTCGATTTCGCTGTTCCGTCGACAACCAAACAACTTTGTGAATTAGACCGCAACGCTCACGAATATTTTGTTTGTCGCTATTACGGCTTGAAACCTTAAAGATTTTTATTATTAATCGAGTCATTGGAAACGGAGTAGTTAACGTAGATATGTAATGCGAACATACCTCTCTCTGAGTGTGAAGCAGAAATACACCACCATGCGCCACCATAACATCAATACGTAGTTCATTATAAAAGTGAATGAACATTGTTGGTTTTATATAGCATGATTTATGCAGAAACGTTTATATACAATGTCAACAGTAACGTATAGTTAAAAATGATATATGCATGGGTAGATTAAGAGACTCTTAAAAAGTATTTTAATAACATGGGAAAGTCAAAAGCGTTTAAAAAGCATAGCAGTTCATCAGTAGAATATATAGTTAGAAAAATTAATATCTTAAACCATGGATTACCAGCGCACATTGATACATTTCTCTTAAAAAATTAAATTCTTCTACCACCTCTAGCCGTTGGACTATTCCCTAAAAATATATACAATTGATTATGTAACATTATTTGTGTAAATAGATAGAATTTTTAGTTTTGAGTTGACTTTTTGTGTCAGATCTCAATTTTTGAACCACATGTTTCAAAGAAATCTTTAAGCCGACCGAAAATCATTCATTTCTACAGAACACGCTTTGGAATTTATTATTGCCATATAATATCCGCTTAGCTATACATATTAATAATAAATATGACCCTGGAATTGTATAAGTAAATCTATTAATTTAAAAGCTAACGTATCATAGTTCCCGTAATGCGTTAACCTTACTTGTTACAGAATACATATTGTGGTAAATTATTATTGTGGAACCTCCGTGTGGATTTCCCAAAGCGGTGTTTTGACATAAAAGACCAATTTTATTAATTACCATTGGGTTTACCCTAGGTAATAGCAGACATTGATTATAAAACAATGTGTTCCAACCCTGTAACTTCTGAACGCAGTGATGAACATACTCGCTTATTATGTCATGTTGTAGGCAAGGCTATGTGTCACCGAGGAATCATACATAAATTCTGATGGCTACTATACTGAATATGGTACACCGTAAAATGTTCAAAATCACAAATAAAAATTTCAATTTTTTAATAAATATTAACAAAAAACATTACATAGCTAGTGCATCTAATATATTATATACCATACATTATATAACTGTGTAATTTTTGAAATTTTTTGCAACTCTAACAATTCAACAACCCATCGGGATATTTCGCCTAATTTTTTCTGTATGGTGTGTTTTAATCACGCTTGCGCATTTGCAATGGTATGCATATATCTTCACCCGTTCGAGAGCAGTGATCAACCGATACCACATAATTCAGGCTAATATCAGGATTAGATTATAAGTGGATGTGACAGTCACTATTGGCACGTTCTTCTACACGGGATTACCAGTTTCGTCTGTTACATCTTAGTATCCGGGTCCAACAGTCAATTTCAGCCCAACTCTTATCGCGTCGACTCAGCCTCTCCCCAGACTTCGCAGGCTTGACACGCAATTGGAATCCAGAAAAATTTGTTTGACAATATCAATAATACACATACCGTCGATAATACACAGAATCCCGATCAGAAAATGTAAATATACTGTAAATTTTTCTTAACGTTGCAAACAGGTATTCTAACTTTATGGTTAGGCCCACCGGCAACTCTGCATACTTTATATGTAGCACGTTATAGTGGAAAAATTGCACGTTTAATTGTCGCAAATTGCATGTTTAATTTCCCGAGTGTTCACATTATAGCCTTTTATAAAAAAAAGTTTATTTTATTCCACCGTCGTAGCATTTCCGTTCTCTATATCATACACTGCATGCTGCAATAAATATTGAACATGGAACGTATTTCTTCTGAGTAAGTATTGCTCTCTTTCTGGTGGTTGAGTTACTCGCCATAGGTTTTACTGCCGTTTTTGTTTCGTTCAACTAGCATGTTTTGTGTTTTGCCTTACATTATATCTCATATTTTAGCATTAAATTTTCACGTTTTGCATCAATTAAATACTTAGCATCCAAACTTCCCAAATTATAGCCTTGATGCAAACTACGCACGGCCTAGCCTTATCTGCTCTAAATAGGCTTATATCTGCATGGTTCCTGATTATTGGTTTACGATCAAGATATAGCCAACATACTGTAATGTTGGTCAAAGCTAGCAAAAAGGCGTTTATCAAACATGTCAAAAGTGTCGCACATATGTCCTTTTTAACGCAGCTGCATCGAAAGTAACGTCACTCCGCCTTTCGTTCGCATCAAAACCCATGCTATTACCAGAAACATCACAGATTGGAAAAAAATTTAGCCGGGAAATTTTGGAGAACGAAATAAAAAACTACGAAAGATCTAGCGTTAACTGGTTATATCACTTTAACCGTATTAGCCTAAAATTTAAGAATACAGTACAGTATATAGACTGGTACATATTGTCAACATATACGCGATGGATATCAACTAAGACTGACCCAGAACATGGCATTAAACACCGGAAGAAACTGCATAAACTGCAAAATAGGCTAGCTTCCACCGATATGAATAAGTCTAATGCCATCTGTATCTTTAACTATCACAGATCAAACTTTCAAAAAGTGAATGATTTACGTTGGATAAAGGTTTAGAATTTGTGCCCGCTAGTAATAAAATTGATAAACTGCGCAACTATGCACGAGTTGAAACATTTCTACAGGACATTTGTCGTAACACAAATACTACCGATTTGCCGTTTGCTTTCAAAAATGATATACGCAGCTTTATACATTCGGCCATCATAAACTTTCAAAATCGCAACCCGACATCTAATGTTATACCTCAACAAGCTAATTGCATTATACATATAGCGGCTAATAAGGATATAATCATCACAACACATTTTTAAAAGCATAATTGTAAAAAATAAAAGCAAATTTGTCGTAATAATCAACCAAACTGACTATTTGGACAAAATGATGGCCATAATAAACGATACAAAGCACTTTTGAATATACAAAACACAATATGTGTACCGTACCGTTATTAGTGCTGAATCAGCTGTCACTAAGCTACAAAGCCGTTTCCGCAAGCTTAATTACATCAAGGGTTATCAATACGATCAAATGCTACCATCTGACACCAGAATCCCAATTCTATATGGTTCGCCCAAAGTACACAAAGCTAATGTGCCGATGAGGAAGATTTTGTCCTGCGTTAACTCATCCGTACACAGCCTTGCGCAGTTTCTAGTCCCAATTTTAGAACCTTTAATCAAAAATAAATTTACTGCAACCAATTCGATTCATTTGAAGGAATATGTTCGAACAATAAAAGTTGATCAATATATTCTAGTTAGTTTCGACGTAAGTGCTCTGTCCACTAATGTACTGTTGTAAGAAACGTTAGAAATAATCGAGCAAGTTGTAAATAATAAAGAAATCGACTGTAGCCTTATGACAAATGAACTTATATAGGCCATCGCTTTGTGTGTAAAAACATGAGTTTCAATTTATTGACACGATTAACGAACGGTATGAAGGTTTGGCCATGGGATCGCCCCTTGGCCTTACTCTTGCTAAAATTTTCATCAGTACATCAAAAACAAAATGACTCAACGATTGCCGTCGGCTTTTAGGCCTAAACTGTACGTCCACGACACGTTCACAATTTTTGAAAATTTGAAACATGGGCGCTACACACCCGTACCATCGGCGCAAGGTAAAATCACCACCGGCAATGAGTTTCCCATACCCGAAAACCCACAACTATGACTTTTCAGCCGCTCACGACGTCAAAACAAATTTCGCATTTTAATGCGAAGAACCACAAGAGTGCCATACTTCACACCCCACGAACAGAAGCCTTAATCGCAAACTAAAAAAGAGGCATCGGCATTTATGATTTTACTAGGAAATAAAACCAAACAAAGAAAAAATCGAAAGTTAAGATGAAAATAACCTTGCGTCGTGAAGGATACTAAAATGAGATAAAAACCCTCTTTGCCTTCAGACCCCGGACCTTGGGGGCACCATCCCCTTACCCATGAAATCATGCGTCGTACAGCAAAACCAACACAGGGAATGGGCTTCCCATGCCCGAGAACCCCCAAGTGAAACTTTTCAGTCGCCCAAGACGTCAGAACAAATTTTCTAATTTTGGGTCGAAAAACCATGAGGGTGCCATACCTCAAACCCCATAACTCCAAAACCGGAGCCTTAACCGAAAAACAAAAAGAGGCATCGGCATTTATGATTTTATTATGAAATAAAACCAACCAGAGAAAAAAATTCGAAAGTTATGATAAAAATAACCTTGGTTCCTGGAAGGATATTAAAATGAAGTAAAAACCCTCATTTTGGCCTCTATCCCCGGACCTTGTGGGCACCATACCCCTTTACCATGAAATCATGCGTCGTAAAGCAAAACCAACACAGACAATGAGCTCCCAATGCCCGAAAACCATAAAGTGAAAGTTTTCAGCCGTTCACGACGTCAGAGCAAATTTTCTAATTTTGGTTCGAAAAACCATGAGGGTGTAGTACCTCAAACCCCATAACCGGAGCTTTAATCGAAAAACAAAAAAGAGGCATCGGCATTTATCATTTTACTACGTAATTAAACCACCCAGAGAAAAAATTCGAAAGTTAAGATAAAAATAACCTTGCTACCGTAAAAGATGCTAAAATGAGGTAAAAACCCACATATTGATCCCTTACCACGGAACCAGACCCCAAATCAAAAAACGTTCGGAGATGTACACAGTAAACCGACTATGCCGGTTCGAATGAGCCCAAGATCATGATAATCGGTAAACTCGTTCCCGAGTTATGGCCGATCAGACACACAGACGGAATTTAAATTAGTAACTATATCGAGATTGAAAGAACGTAGTGAAGCATAGGTATATATACTTACGTCTTTTGCATGCACAGGCAATCAGCTCTCGATAGCATACGTCGATATGCTATATGTGGATATCACACAGTACCGCACAAGTTAGAACAAAACTAACACCGGCAATAAGCTTCCATGCCCTAAAACCCCACAACTGCAAGCTATCAGCCTCCCAGGAAGTCACAATTGGGAATTTTAGGACGATGAAGCACGGGCGCTACACACCCGTACCCATGGGCCGCAAGGTAAAATCACCACCGGCAATGAGTTTCCCATACCCGTAAACCCACAACTATGACTTTTGAGCCACCCAGAACGTCAAAACAAATTTCAAATTTTAAGTCGAGGAACCACGAGAGTGCCATACTTCACACCCCACGAACAGAAGCCTTAATCGCAAACTAAAAAAGAGGCATCGGCATTTATGATTTTACTATAAAATAAAACCAAACAAAGAAAAAATCGAAAGTTAAGATAAAAATAACCTTGCGCCGTGAAGGATACTAAAATGATATAAAAACCATCTTTGCCTTCTGACTTCGTACCTTGTGGGCGCCATACCCCCTTACCCATGAAACCATGCGTTGTAGAGCAAGACCAACACAGGCCATGAGTTTCCCATGTCCGAGAACCCCCAAGTGAAACTTTTCAGCTGCCCAAGACGTCAGAGCAAATTTTCTAATTTTGGTTCGAAAAACCATGAGGGTGCCGTACCTCAAACCCCATAACCGGAGCTTTAATCGAAAAACAAAAAAGAGGTATCGGCATTTATCATTTTACTATGTAATTAAACCACCCAGAGAAAAAATTCGAAAGTTAAGATAAAAATAACCTTGCTAACGTAAAAGATACTAAATTGAGTCAAAAACCCACATTTTGATCCCTGACCACGGAATCAGACCCCAAATCAAAAACGTTCAGAGATGTACACAGTAAATCGACTATGCCGGTTCGAATAAGCCCAAGATCATGATAATCGGTATACTCGTTCCCGAGTTATGGCCGATCACACACACAGACGGAATTAAAATTAGTAACTCTATCGAGATGTCTTTTGCATGCACAGGCAATTAATAGCTCTCGATAGCATAGGCCGATATGCTATATGTAGATATCACACAATACCGCATAAGTTAGAGCAAAACTAACACCGACAATAAGCTTCCATGCCCTAAAACCCCACAACTGCAAGCTATCATCCTCCCAGGACGTCACAAATGGGAATTTTAGGTCGATGAAGCTTGGGCGCTACACACCCGTACCCATGGGCCACAAGGTAAAATCACCACCGGCAATGAGTTTCCCATACCCGAAAATCCCCAACTATGACTTTTCAGCCACCCAGGACGTCAAAACAAATGTCGAATTTTAAATCGAGGAACCACGAGAGTGCCACACTTCACACCCCACGAACCGAAGCCTTAATCGCAAACTAAAAAAGAGGCATCAGCACTTATGATTTTACTCTGAAATAAAACCAAAGAAAAAATCGAAAGTTAAGATAAAAATAACCTTGCGTCGTGAAGGATACTAAAATGAGATAAAACCCTCACTTTGCCCTCCGACCCCGGAACTTGGGAGCACTATACCCCCTTACCCATGAAATCATGCGTCGTACAGCAAAACCAACACAGGGAATGAGCTTCAAATGCCCGAAAACCCCCAAGTGAAACCTTTCAGCCGCCCAAGACGTCAGAACAAATTTTCTTAGTTTGGGTCGAAAAACCATGAGGGTGCCATACCTCAAACCCCATAACTCCAAAACCGGAGCCTTAACCGAAAAACAAAAAGAGGCATCGGCATTTATGATTTTACTATGAAATAAGACCAATCAGAGAAAAAATTCGAAAGTTATGATAATAATAACCTTGCTTCCTGGAAGGATATTAAAATGAGGTAAAAACTCTCATTTTGGCCTCTTTCCCCGCACCTTGTGGGCACCATACACCCTTTCCCATGAAATCATGCGTCGTAAAACAAAACCAACACAGGCAATGAGCTTCCAATGCGCGAGAACCATAATGTGAAACTTTTCAGCCGTTCAGGACGTCAGAACAAATTTTCAAATTTGGGTCGATGAACCATTGGGGTGCCATACCTCAAACCCATGAACAGGAGCTTTAATCGCAAAAGAAAAAAGAGACATCGGCATTTGTCATTGTACTATGAAATAAAACCAATCGGACAAAACAATTCGAAAGTTAAGATAAAAATATTGTTTCCGTGAAGAGTACTAAAATGAAGTAAAAAACTTTGTTACTCTCTGGCTTCGTACCTTGTGGGCGCCATACCCCCTTACTCATGAAATCATACGTTGTACAGCAAAACCAACGCAGGCAATGCGTTTCCCATGTCCGAGAACCCCCATGTGAAACTTTTCAACCGCCCAAGACGTCAGAGCAAATTTTCTAATTTTGGTTCGAAAAACTATGAGGGTGCCGTACCTCAAACCCCATAACCGGACCTTAATCGAAAAACAAAAAAAAGAGGCATCGGCATTTATTATTTTACTATGTAATTAAACCAACCAGAGAAAGAAATTCTAAAATTAAGATAAAAATAACCTTGCTACCGTAAAAGATACTAAAATGAGGCAAAATCCCACATTTTGATCCCTGACCGCGAAACCAGACCCCAAATCAAAAAACGTTCAGAGATGTACACTAAATCGACTATGCCGGTTCAAATTAGCCCAATATCATGTAATCGGTAAACTCGTTCCCGAGTTATGGCCGATAACACACACAGACGGAATTTAAATTAGTAACATATCGAGATGCCTTTTGCATGCAAAGGCAACCAGCTCTCGATAGCATACGTCGATATGCTATATGTGCATATCACACAATACCGCACAAGTTAGAACAAAACTAACACCGACAATAAGCTTCCATGCCCTAAAACCCAACAGCTGCAAGCTATCAGCCTCCCAGCACGTCACAATTGGGAGTTTTAGGTCGATGAAGCATGGGCGCTACACACCAGGGTTGGGCACCGCAGAGAACCAACGGAAAAAATGGTTTTTCCGTTTTTTTCCTACCCCCCCCCGGAAAAAACGGAAAACAACTATTTCAGTATTTTGGAGTCGAAAATAGTTGGAAAACCGTTTTGCAACAAAATATTATAGCCTTGAACATGATTTACACCCTTTTAAACAGCATATACATTTCGTGCGTATGATTTATATGGTAGAAATGGTATAACTATGCATTCGACTAAATTTATAATCTTAGCATAAGCATAGCTTGCCTCCTCCACAGCATAAAGAACTCTCGCCCGATGGTAAATTTAAAATAAGTACGCGCGGACTGAGTAGACCCATGAAATTTGTATCGAGCATATGAAAGCAGTAAACTAGGCAGACACAGGGCAGGCACACATGCCCACAGATACATATGGGACGGGAGTTGGTTAGTGGTTACCCATAAAGTCAACCCTCCCTCCAAGAAAAACCAACAACCTAGGGGTTACACCCCTTGGTGGTTATCCACCACCGTCCTACTCCATGCACCGGTCTGTTTACCTGTGATAGATACCACCAGGCATGTATGTTTAGAACCACGCATGTCACACATGGTATGCCATGTCATAAACTAAATAACTCGACTGTTGGATCGTTGAGTTAAACCACATACTCTATTGTGTTAATGCGCTTCCAGCATCACTTGCAGGGCTGGAAGTTTGACACCAGTTAGGAGTAAGTCTAACAATACTGAAAATTATAATGCCGCAATCGACAATTTTAAACGTTATCAATGAACAATTCTATTGTTACAATAGTTTGTTAAGTTTTGAGTTGAAGATGGAATCATTGAACCAATGAAACACGGTCTGAACAATCTTAATGTTATATTATGTGGTCAATTGTTCGCCCGCAAAATCCCAATTTAGATAAATGCTGGGTATGCCATTATACTTTTGTAAGTCTGAGCTTCGATAGTTACCAAGTATGCGTATCTTAGCAAGTTAATTAAAAAATACATTATGTTTTGCTTCTTTTGCCATGCTAATTTTCATTTATATACATTTTTCAATAAATATAGCATTTATTTCAATAGCCAATGCTTATATACTGTCATACGAACTTAATAACCAACCACAGACTTTATATTTGTCCAATTACGGTGCATTGGCATTTAACAAAGGAATCCCAGCGCAGGTTCTGTCTCCAACGGCGCGACCTTTGTATCAATATTAAATAGATGAAGACGTGAGAGATGCTTTGCAGTATATATAATATACCAGCAGCATTTTAACATGCTATCGCGCAAATACCATGCTGAAAGATATGAGTTTACGGTTGCCTATGAAGTTCTTTCTATGTGACAACATTGCAGTTTTAGAACTTTTTCAGTAATTAAAGCATTAATAATCAACAACGGAGATTCAATTTTGCATAAAAGTTTACTGCTATTTTTCAAACAGGCTAACAAGTAAACAGCTAACAATAAATTTTACTTTTTTTCCGGTTTTTTCCATTTTTTCTGAAAAAAAACGGTGTTTTCCGGTCCAACTTTTTTCAGGAAAAAACCAACCTTGCTACACACCCGTACCCATGGGCCGCAAGGTAAAATCACCACCGGCAATGAGTTTCCCATACCCCAAAACTCCCAACTATGACTTTTCAGCCGCCCAGGACGTCAAAACAAATTTCGAATTTTAAGTCGAGGAACCACGAGAGTGCCATACTTCACACCTCAAGAACCGAAGCCTTAATCGCAAACTAAAAAAGAGGCATCGGCACTTATGATTTCACTATGAAATAAAACCAAAGAAAAAATCGAAAGTTAAGATAAAACTAACCTTGCGTCGTGAAGGATACTAAAATGAGATAAAAACCCTCACTTTGCCATCTGACCCCGGAGCTTGGGGGCACCATACCCGCTTACCCATGAAATCATGCGTCGTACAGCAAAACCAACACAGGGAATGAGCTTCAAATGCCCGAGAACCATCAAGTGAACCTTTTCAGCCGCCCAAGACGTCAGAACAAATTATCTAATTTTGGGTCGAAATCCATGAGGGTGCCATATCTCAAACCCCATAACTCCAAAACAAGAGCCTTAACCGAAAAACAAAAAGAGGCATCGGCATTTATGATTTTACTATGAAATAAAACCAACCAGAGAAAAAATTCGAAAGTTATGATAAAAATAACCTTGCTTCCTGGAAGGATATTAAAATGAGGTAAAAACCCTCATTTTGGCCACTTTCCACGGACCTTGCGAGCACCATACCCCCTTACCCATGAAATCATGCGTCGTACAGCAAAACCAACACAGGGAATGAGCTTCAAATGCCGGAGAACCATGAAGTGAACCTTTTCAGCCGCCCAAGACGTCAGAACAAATTTTCTAATTTTGGGTCGAAATCCATGAGGGTGCCATATCTCAAACCCCATAACTCCAAAACAAGAGCCTTAACCGAAAAACAAAAAGAGGCATCGGCATTTATGATTTTACTATGAAATAAAAACAACCAAAGAAAAATTCGAAAGTTATTATAAAAATAACCTTGCTTCCTGGAAGGATATTAAAATGAGGTAAAAACCCTCATTTTGGCCTTTTCCCCGGACCTTGTGGGCGCCATACCCCCTTTCCCATGAAATCATTCGTCGTAATGCAAAACCAACACAGGCAATGAGCTTCCAATGCCCGAAAACCATAAAGTGAAACTTTTCAGTCGTTCAGGACGTCAGAACAAATTTTCAAATTTGGGTCGACCAACCATTGGGGTGCCATCCCTCAAACTCATGAACAGGAGCCTTAATCGCAAAAGAAAAAGAGACATCGCCATTTATCATTGTACTATGAAATAAAACCAATCGGACAAAACAATTCGAAACTTAAGATAAAAATAATATTATTTCCGTGAAGAGTACTAAAATGAAGTAAAAAAACTTTGTTACTCTCTGACTTCGTACTTTGTGGGCGCTGTGACGAAATTCATTTATCGTCTAATTGTGTTGTTTGATATATTTCCGCAAATAGTCATGACAGTAGACTGCTATACTTTTTTCGTCGTTTCGGTGTGCTCTTTTGTTTCAGGGCACGTGACAACCGATCGAATAACTGGGCGCTTCTGCGTGGCTTGCTTCCACCTCAGCCCTGTTCAACTCTACATTGTGTTTCTTGCATTCAGGGTTTAAATTATATAATGATATAAACGGATAAAATGACTAATTGCATCACCGTCTTCGTCAGCATTCGTCATCATCGATCGTCGCCATCTTTTCATTGGGAATATTTACATAATTAGTCTCTAGAAAGCCAGGTCCAACCAACGTAGCGCAAGACAATGCTTGTATGTTGTGTTCGCCGAGGAGTGACCCTTATGTAACAGTGCCGTTGTACCATGGTAGTATCGTTGTCAGCATTTATTATTGACATTTATCATATTGACGCTTATTCTTACACATTTGTTGTACAATCAATCGCGACATAATAACTACGTCATCATATCATCTCACGCCCGTGCTGCGTACGAGTGCGGCTGCCTCACGTAATCAATTACGTACTACTGCCATCCGCATCAACAATCAGCGCGTTTGTGTCTACGCTCACATCCAGACTGTGCGTCCACCGACGGCCGATCAGCTCCGCGTCCACTTGCAGTGTCGTCGTTCATCAACTTTACCGTCGTCATAACTTTCAGTAGTTCAACATCAACCCAATTGCACTCAGAATTCGGAGGGAAGCCGGAGTCACATAACCGTGAGTGGTTCTGTATTATTTCTCTGTTCTTTTCGAGACAATTGGCGCACTGAGAACAGCGAACCACGATGTCGACTTATAGTAAATCAGGCTTGATCCGTAAAACTATTGGTTCACGTAAGGCTCGACTTCAGCACCTCATAAGCGAATACACGAAGACGATTGCGGCGACAAAGAAGCTCGACACAACTGACAGTACCGTAATCGAAAACGTAGTTGACGAGATAGAAACAAGACTGCTAAGTTATCGGCAACCGTTGACTCGCTGAGCCAAAGCAGCAAAGAAAGGCAGAATTTGATACTGAGTCTCTCGGATGCGGATGTAGCAGCTGAGGAGGCACAGTACGACAAATTTATCGATATACCGGACAACTTTATCGCGACAATTGATGAAGGACGGGAAAAGATAAACTTACTGGACATCGCATTACGACGTTTACGACGTACTGACACAACACCACGGACAACTGACGATAAATCAATGTGAGAAAGCCGACCGCTAACAGTTAAACTACCGAAACTCACTCTTCCGATTTTTGACGGCAGTCATCGGGCATCGAATCAATTTTGGTCATTATTTCGAATCAACATCGATGAGTCACACACCCTCCAAACGATCGAAAAGCTTACTTACCTACTAGACTTGCTCCGAGGACCAGCCCTAGCAGCGGTAGAAGGCCTCGCGATAACCGATACTTCATACGATACGGCGATCAAGATTCTCAAAGGCCGAAACGAACGATCGACAGAAGTGACCATAGGTGACCTATACAGCCAGCTGAAAAAACTTCCAACGTCTGCAAGTAAGATACCCGATTTATAGCAAACGTACGATTCGTGTGAACGTATATTCCGCCAACTCAAAACGGAGGGTGAAACTGTCGACGACAATCGATCACTTATTCTTGATATCCTCAGCAAGTATCCGTCTGATGTCCTGAGAGAGTTTTCGCGTCGCAAAAGAGTTGCTGTGCATTCCACTGTAAGTGAGCTCCAAAATGCCATCCGCGATTGTTACAAATCTACACGAAATGCTCGAGGATCTGCAGCCCTTTAACCACAGGTCTTCAGCGTCAAGATGTGAAAACAAGCACAAACCGACTTTCAAGCCACCCGACACACGATCGTCGTGGACTGAAACGTCGGCCATGAGCTCTGTAGAGAAGCCACGTGCGAACTGGGCCACTGCAGCTCGGTCGCCACCAACTTGCTACTTTTGTGGCGGCGGCCACCTCAACATGGACTGCAAACGATATCCCAATGTAGCCCTGCGGCTTAAACGCATCGACGAAGTTGGTCAATGCCGTCGCTGCATGGGATTGGCACACACAAGTGTCAATTGCCGTGCAACTGTACAGCGAACCAAGCGTTACGGGTGTAACGCGATAAACCACCCAACACCGTTGTGTCCAACGCGCTTTCCAAGTAATTCGCAAGCCCGATCGGCATCAAACTTTGTTGGGGACAACCCCAACCAAGCGCAAACTGAATCCCAAACGAACGTCAAATCAGTCGCTAACGAGTTTGTAGCCGACATGTGCATCGGCCAACAATCACTGCTCTCCACAGCTTTTACCACGATCCGCAATCCGATAACGGGGTGCACGTGCAGTGTGCGAGTATTGCTTGACTCGGGTAGTCATCGTACCTATATAACAGAACACGTCGTGCGGGAGTTGCGGCTGCAATGCGGGGCCACGGAGACTCTTCAAGTTGCCGTTTTCGGGAGCACGCGCTCCACACCGGTGACCGCCAATTTAGTCGGCTTTGAGATGTTTCTTCGGGATGGCAGCGTCAAACAGATTTGTGGGCATACTACTCCCGTGATAACCGATTGCCCGCTTACTGTCGGTCATTTACCCAACGCTACATGACGTTTGATCGAATCTTGGCCTACGCGATGGCAGACGACTACAGTGGCGGTCAGGGTCCACCGGATGTATTGATAGGGTCAGACTTTTTCTGGGAATTTATCACGGGATCACACATAAAATCCGACGACGGTATCTATTTGATACCCTCTAGCTTGGGTATTTTTGTTGGTGGCAGGTACACGGATGCCTGTCTGCCAGCTGCCGAACATCAAGAGCTCGTCTGCCTCACCGTACGCAAACGCGGAGTTGGCTTGGCGTGACGAGCAGTTTATCGACTATCGCGGCAGAAACGCGCACCAACGACACGTGCCCTGATATTAACGAGTATTGGTCGCTAGAAACAATCGGAATCATGGATGACCCTGTAACAGACGACGATATGAAGGCCATTGAATATTTCAATCGGACGGTTTCTTTCGAAAATGGGCGATACAGCGTTTACTGGCCGTGAAAAGAGAATGCACCACCAGTCAAAAAACGTTGCTCTAGCACACGGTCGATTGTCATCTCTTGCTAAGCGACTTTCTGCAACGGACCCGTCTGTTCGAGAAGAATATAACACCGTCATACAAAAACAACTGGACGCGGGAATTATCCAATACGTTCCCTCAGACGAGCTCAAGCGGTCTAGGTACCTTACACATTATCTACCGCATCACCCTGTGATACGCAATAACAATGAAACCACTAAAATCAGGGTTGTCTACGACGCGTCTGCTCGATGCAGCAAAGATAAAGCATCGCTAAACGAATGCTTTTATCGTGGTCCTGTAATTCCCCAAGAATTGTGTGCGATTGGGACGACGCCATAGGTGAAACGATGCAAGAGAAATGGCAGAAACTACACGCCAGCATTAGTCCCATATTTTTTGCATGAGGTACCGCGTCGCGTACCATTTTGCCGCGAAAACACGCATCATGACTGGTAGTATTCTCAGACGCTTCGGCCGAAGCTTATGCTACTGCAGCGTATCTGAGATCGCTGACATCGGACGGTTGGGACACACACTTAACCTTTTTGAAATCCCGCCTCGTCCCGAAACACAAGAAGTCTTCTACAATATCACTGCCCCGACTCGAGCTACTCGGAATGTCAATGGTGGCCAAAATCACCAATTTTATCCGTCAAGCCCTTGACGTGCGACACATGAAAGCGTATCTTATGACTAACTCGACATGTGTATTAGGCTGGCGCGGATCCGATAAGCCTCTGCCTGTATTTGTCAATAATCGTATCAAGCTGATCCGACGCTGGACTGACACTGAGTTTCATCACGTGCGAACCGATGACAACCCCGCCGATTTAGCCACGCGAGGAAAAACCGGCGATGAGATACAATCAAGCGACTTTTGGTGGCGTGGGCCGCGGTGGTTGCGACGAACCCACTACAAATGGCCAACATTATCTTCTGTGGCAGTATTGACAGATGAGGATTTGCGGCAAATCGAAACCGCAGCCGATGTTACACACTCATCTAGCTGCTGAGGGTCAAGAACCCTACGGTAATCCCTTGGCTATCGATCCGTCTAAGTTCTCGTCATTTCGAAAGCTGATACGTGTAACCGCCATCTGCTTGAAATTCCTTAAAAACGTGTATGGGTTCGTGTGTCGGACGCAAGCCGAGCTAAGCACCTCACTCTGTCAACTTCGTTCGACCAGATTACCAATTCCTTACTCGTCGCAGTCGCGGATATTCGTGAATCGAAATGCATATGATTTGCAGCGGTCCAGAAACGAAACTTCCAGTCTCTAATTCGTTCGATACGTGACCGAAAATCACATCCGCTCATACGGAAACTGAACACTGAAATAGGAGAAGATGGCCTTATACGTTGCTGTGGCAGGCTTCGTCTCGCTGACATCCCATCAACTGCCATTCAACCCATCCTTTTACCCAATAATGACAAAGTAACGTCGTTAGTTATACGCGAAGCACACGAATCGCTACTGCACTCTGGCATAAGTCACACCCTGAGCTATCTTCGTCGATCATGGAAGATACACGGAAGAAACGCCGCGCGCAAGACGCTATCGAACTGCCTTTTGTGCAAACGACATAAAGGTGCCCCATTTGCTCTCCCGCCAATGCCAGCTCTTCCAAGGAAACGTCTGTCGCGATCAAGACAATCCAATTTACTGGCCTGGACTATATGGGGCCAGTAAACGTGTCCTTCCACGACACAACTCGCAAGATGTGGGTGTGTCTTTTTACGTGCCTCGCCATCCGTGCAGTACATCTTGTAGCCGTAACCGATTGCTCAGCCCAATCGTTCCTGGAATGTATGACCCGTTTTGTTTCCCGCCGGGGGTCCCACAGGAAATCTTATCCGATAATGCTGCACAATTCCACCACACCAAGACGTTACTCAACAAACAATGGCAAGTTATTTTTAAGGACGACGACGTCTTTTTTACACAGCCAACCGCGAGATTACATGGAAAATGACGACAGAGCTATCACCGTGGCAAGGCGGGTTCTACGAGCGACTCGTAGTAATCGTAAAAACGTCTTTTAAAACGGTTGTGGGCCGAAAGCTACTACGATGGGACGAATTTACACTATTGACTGAAATCGAGGCAGTGGTTAAAACCCGACCACTGATATACTCGTGCAACGATTTTGATTCTGGATTCGTTCTCCGGCCTGAATATTTCCTAACTGATTCAATGATTGGCATACCCGAGCTGCGAAATTACGTGCCGCCGGACGGAGGGGACGGAGATAAACAACTGACGCGTTACTGGAAATTCAGACAGCGACGGTTACAACAATTATGGACAATTTGGTTTGAGGACTACATGCTTAGTCTACGCGAACGCGACTGTCGTATCCATAAACAAGAACCTAGCGCTATTATAGCATCGTCACCAGAGATCGACGACGTGGTTCTGGTGAAGAATGCCGATACACCAGGAGGAATATGGAAACTTGGACGTGTTATGAAGATTGTTGCAAGCAATTATGGTGCTATCGAATTAGTGCTCCCGAACAAACACGTCATTCGGAGATCAGTGAGCCATTTGTATCCCCTCGAGATACCAAAAACCTGGCACGTGACGAAGCTAACCAGGTGAATCGATCAGACGCGGACGAGGGATTACGCTTTGTGAGACCGTCGACGAGGTGCCCAACCACACGGTACAAGACGACGTCGACCACAACGATGCAAACAATGCGACGACTACGCAAACGAGAGAATTGTACGACAGTGGCGACGATACCCTGTCTTTTGACGGAGTTGATGCTGCCGAGCGCGCCGTCGGGTACGCTGCGAACAATAATGATGTCAGATCCGTTGTAATTGTCACACAGAACAATATACTTGCGGGTCTTGATGTCCCTCGACCGCGTCATTGCTAATGTCGGTTTGGTGCTGTAACTTATTGAAAGCTGTGTAATATTTCGTTTCATTAATATATTTAAATGTATATAGTTCGTCGCATATACGCAACGGAAATGACATTTCCTTGGTTGTCGGAGTGTGACGAAATTCATTTATCGTCTAATTGTATTGTTTGATATATTTCCGCGAACAGTCATGACAGTAGACTGCTAAACTTTTTTCGTCGTTTCGGTGTGCTCTTTTGTTTCAGGGCACGTAACAGCCAATCGAATAACTGGGCGCTCCTGCGTGGCTTGCTTCCACCTCAGCCCTGTTCAACTCTACATTGTGTTTCTTGCATTCAGGGTTTAAATTATATAATGATATAAACTGATAAAATGACTAATTACATCACCGCCTTTGTCGGCATTCGTCATCATCGATCGTTGCCATCGTTTCATCGGAAATATTTACATAATTAGTCTCTAGAAAGCCAGGTCCAACCAACGTAGCGCAAGACTGCTTGTATGTTGTGTTCGTCGAGGTGTGACCCTTATGTAACAGTGCCGTTGTACCATGGTAGTATCGTTTCAGCATTTATTATTGACATTTATCATAATAACGCTTATTATTACACATTTGTTGTACAATCAATCGCGACATAATAACTACGTCATCATATCATCTCACGCCCGTGCTGCGTACGAGTGCGGCTGCCTCACGTAATCAATTACGTACTACTGCCATCCGCGTCAACAATCAGCGCGTTTGTGTCTACGCTCACATCCAGACTGTGTAGCAACGTCACTAGCATTGCACCGACGGCCGAACATCTCCGCGTCCACTTGCAGTGTCGTCGTTCATCAACTTTACCGTCGTCATAACTTTTATAGGAATCGTTCAATATCAACCCAATTGCACTCAGGATTCGGAGGGAATTCGGACTCACATAATCGTGAGTGGTTCTGTATTATTTCTGTTCTTTTCGAGACAGGCGCCATACCCCCTTACTCATGAAATCATGCATTGTACAGCAAAACCAACGCAGGCAATGAGTTTCCCATGTCCGAGAACCCCCAAGTGAAACTTTTCAACCGCCCAACACGTCAGAGCAAATTTTCTAATTTTAGTGCGAAAAACTATGAGGGTGCGTACCTCAAACCCCATATCCGGAGCCTTAATCGAAAAACAAAAAAAGAGACATCGCCATTTATTATTTTACTATGTAATTAAACCACCCAGAGATAAAAATTCGAAAATTAAGATAAAATTACCTTACTACTGTAAAAGATACTAAAATGAGGCAAAAACCCACAATTTGATCCCTGACCACGGAACCGCACCCCAAATCAAAAAACGTTCAGAGATGTACACAGTAAATCGACTATGCCGGTTCGAATGAGCCCAAGATCATGATAATCGGTAAACTCGTTCCCGAGTTATAGCCGATCACACACACAGACGGAATTTAAATTAGTAACTCTACCCAGATGTCTTTTGCATGCACAGGCAATCAGCTCTCGATAGCATACGTCGATATGCTATATGTAGATATCGCACAATACCGCACAAGAAAGAACAAAGCAAACACCAACAATAAGCTTCCATGCCCTAAAACCCCACAACTGCAAGCTATCAGCCTCCCAGGACGTGACAATTGGGAATTTTAGGTCGATGGACCATGGCGCTACACACCTGTACCCATGGACCGCAGGGTAAAATCACCACCGGCAATGAGTTTCCCATACCCGAAAACCCCCAACTATGACTTTTCAGCCGCCCAGGACGTCAAAACAAATTTCGAATTTTAAGTCGAGGAACCACGAGAGTACCATACTTGACACCCCACGAACCGAAGCCTTAATCGCAAACTAAAAAAGAGGAATCGGCATTTATGAGTTTACTATGAAATAAAACCAAAGAAAAAAATCGAAAGTTAAGATAAAATAACTTTCCGTCGTGAAGGATACTAAAATGAGATAAAAACCCTCACTTTGCCCTCTGACCCCGGGCCTTGGGGGCACCATACCCCCTTACCCATGAAACCATGCGTCGTACAGCAAAACCAACACAGCGAATGAGCTTCCCATGCCCGAGAACCCCCAATTGAAACTTTTCAGCCGCCGAAAACGTCAGAACAAATTTTCTAATTTTGGGTAGAAAAATCATGAGGGTGCCACACCTGAAACCCCATAACTCCAAAACCGGAGCCTTAACCGAAAAACAAAAAGAGGCATCAGCATTTATGATTTTACTATGAAATAAAACCAAAGAAAAAATCGAAAGTTAAGATAAAAATAACCTTGCGTCGTGAAGGATACTAAAATGAGATAAAAACCCTCACTTTGCCATATGACCCCGAAGCTTGGGGGCACCATTTATCCATGAAATCATGCGTCGTACAGCAAAACCAACACAGCGAATGAGCTTCCCATGCCCGAAAACCCCCAATTGACACTTTTCAGCCGCCGAAGACGTCAGAACAAATTTTCTAATTTTGGGTAGAAAAATCATGAGGGTGCCACACCTCAAACCCCATAACTCCAAAACCGGAGCCTTAACCGAAAAACAAACAGAGGCATCGGCATTTATGATTTTGCTATGAAATAAAACCAACCAGAGAAAAAATTCGAAAGTTATGATAAAAATAACCTTGGTTCCTGGAAGGGTACTAAAATAGTGCAAAAAGCCCACATTTAGACCGCTGAACCAGACCCCAATCAAAAAAGCTCGCTGATATACACGGTATTGACTATGCCAGTTCGAATGAGCTCAAGATCATGAAAATCGAGTTATGGCCGATAACACACACTCACAGACGGAATTTAAAACATTTCCCCCTGCGGCACACAATCTCCACTACGTTCTGAAGATTTCACCCCTGCAACACACAATCTCCACTACGTTCTGATCACAGATGTGGATGGTCCGTCGGCTTAGGAAAGGTTCGCATGGAGTAGAATGCCCAGGACCTCCTAAATTTTTGTCAACGTTAATCCCATTTGCTAAAATTTTGCCTTACATATGTTTTACTCTTCCTGTCGGTGGAACTTGGAACGGTTTATGACGATTTGCGATTCAAACACCATCTTTAAACATGTCTATATACATACTCGAGGTCCGAGGTCCCAGGGGACGATCAATCGGTCAGCGGGCTGGAGGGGATACACTTTGGAAATTTTTTTGACTAAAATTTTTTCTAATTTCCTTTCAAATTTCTCTATTTTCTCCTAATTTCCCTTTCCCTCGATATTGCCAAAATCACACCTGTCCGCTTAGACCTTGTCCATAGTCCAGGACTACAAGAACACATCACGCCCATCTATGTACTTCGCCACCAAACTAAAACACACCCCAAAAATTGTAGTACAGTAGGAAAATGTTTTATTTTAACTATATAGTAAAGCTAAGTTGCAGCAAAATGAAAATACAATAATATTACAATATATCTCAATGTAAAAATACATTTGGTAGGAATAAGAATTCAGGTTGCAAGGTCTTAACAATAACTTATGCATATTTAAAACACAAAAGCTAGGCAAATAGACATGCACTAATGCACCATTCACCTTATAAATTGCTCGCCATGTAGAAGTTTTCTCAGTGTATAGCCTGTGTAACACCATTAACAATACGGTGTACAGCACACCATAGCCGTGTTTTAAATAGTTTTATAATGGTGTCCAGAACACCACAGACTTTTTCGTATGGTGTCAGGGACACAGTCAAATCTCATTTAATGACGGTCACAGTCTCCGATGCTGTTTTCACGCTATACATAATAACGATGGCATGTAACTAAAGATTTGTCCAGACACTTCACGCAGCACAGCAATGACAGAGTATACGGAATACTACGAAACTGGTACTAATACGAAATTCGTTATGGAAATTTCCCGCCTTCTTTTAAATCAATTAAATATATAGTATCGAGGACAACATAGTACATAGTGTTGGTTACACCATCCTTTATGCTGTGTAGTATGTCCTGTCGAGCACCATACGCCAAAGTATTGTCGTGATCATCAGGGACAAGACTTACATGTAGTGGGCAATAAATTTATGACGTAAACGGTGCATAAACTGGAAAAAACTTTTTTCACAGAAACGCTTACCCACAATGTTATCTTCACTGTAAGGAAAAACGGCTGCACTGCGCGTGATAATCTTTTGAAAAAACTAAGTCCATTACACTAGCCACTGTGCTAATTAGAAGCGGTATAGCTGTGTAGGCTCCTTATGAAACCTCACAAAGCATGCGAAAAACGCATAAACGCATGCGCAAACGCAAGTCGCAAGGAAAAATCTTTTAATACATCGTTTCGAAATATACGCTGACAAATCCGTAAACGTATGCACTGAATGGTTATATTAGAGCAAGTCTAAATATTACGATAAACCAAGCCAATACTTAGTTAGCCTATTTCAAGCCGTTTCTGTTGCCACTATGTAATCGGACCGAAGTTCTTTTAAAAAAGTCCAACTGATATTGTCACACAGTAGTTGGGACTAATATTTACAGCCAGACAGTATAAAAACAGTCATGTAGAATGCGGTCGATATACCGGGCAATAATTTGGCATCTCCAGGCCCTATCTAAAAACACAAAAAGCGAAATTTCTATACAAAATACGCATAGCTGGATAAACCAAAAATTTGAATTAGTCTAGAGACAATAAACCCAACTTATGACTTATACCACTTTGACAAAATAGTATCTGAAATATCCGCGGTTGTGAAGCAATCGTATCTATTGTAAGAACAAAGTAAACCAACGCTAATTAAGCCACTAGGGCCTCTTGTGCATTAAATTTGGCAAAACATGTAATTATTGCATTAAATTCGCAACTTTATAGAACAGGCTTCATACTGTTTTCTAGCACAGATAAAAGTCTCTCCACGATTGTCGCATTAAGACCGAGCAGCGAGCAAACAAAAAAATATAAAAATTATTTTCTAACCAGTAATATTTTGTGAGCGAGCAGCGGCGGACAGTTGTGGCGAGTACTGTATAGCCCCCCACTTTGTACCTTTAACTACTTTTGGGTATTTCCAACCAGGAATCTGTGGTCGTCAATGAATTATATCTTGATACGATTAATATATTGGTAATTTTAAATAGCAACATAGGCGTTAACGTCTCGGATTCTGGTTTGGTTTTGGCTTCTTATTCAGATGTTAATAAAATACAATTTTCACGGTTGTGGGACCGAGACGCTCAGATTTGAAATAACTAATCCTAACATAATCAAAAATCCATACTGAGTAGGCTTAATGATTAAAGTTTTCGATTTTACTACAACCAGAGACCATTGTTTTTCTATGCGACCACTGTTAGGAATTCCAAATATCGTCTTATGCAAGCAAGCTTCGAATCGCGTCAACAAAATATTTCAGCTTTACAAACAAAACACCCCAAAAGTCGATACAATATAAACAATATTTATAGGCTGAAACACAGGGTGTAAAATTGCTGCCTACGTTGATTTTTCTTTTCCTGATTATAATAAATTTGACGACATATTTCGAATTCATGAAGACTCCAAATCGTGCTGAAATTAATCAAAGTTGATAAAGATCGGCATGTGCGATGTGCGACATGATTTATGAAACTACTATAATAATTATATTGCCATAAATTATTCATATTATATCGTACATCCACGCAACAAAACAACACGGAATGTAAAAGTGAATTGTCACATACATTTTTCATGGAGGAAAACAGTTTTGCATGATACAAAAGACTCTCGCTATCTAACTAGTGACGCGCACGAATGAATTTCTGTGATTCCTACTAACTCTCCTTATCTATTATCAAGCGAAACCACACGAGTGAGAACGGGCACCGCAAACGCAAACTCGATGAAGAAAGAAGCTTTGACTCTTGTCTAATAACTGAGCATTAGTGGTTTAAAACTTAATGTAACATTGTCCGATGTTATCTTTGACTATAATTTCAATAATGAGTGGTTGTACAGTATGCTTTTACAGCATAATATTAAGGTCTTCTCTAATTGTAGCTCCTGGAAGCAACAGATCCTTACTATAACGAGATAATCTGCGCTCCGCTGAATTTTATTTAAGTTAAATTAATCGGACATTTCGTAAAAAATAAGTACACTTACATTGCTTTCAGGGCTATACATTTACTGGACCAAATGCAAAATGTCATGAATAAATCCTGTGTTGAACAACAGACATGGGTAGCGCGGCACACTATCACGGCATCACGTTTTCGTGCGAGCTTATCAAGTTGCACTAGGTAATGTAACCCACTACAATTCATTTAACTCAGAAGTTTAAAGTGCCTAGAACTAACTACAAATGATTGCCTACTGGCGGTGCTCTGTTTCTAGTTTTAAGGAAATCAAAAACTTATCGCTAGACATAGACTCTATGCATATCATCTCACACGCAAACAATAAACAAATGATTCGATAAAACAGTTAACATTAATAAATCGTTAGATGCTTTTAAAAAGTGCCTGGATTATTAAAACATAATGTCCCGCTTTAAATTGCAGTGATTGCCGAAAATGTCTGTATTTCGCTCGAAGCCTGTTCAATGTTCTTTACAAAATTATAAAACTTATCGCGAAAGGTATTCGAATATTATTATAGACCTGTACGGTAATATATTTTAGCCCATTTAAAAAATTGAAAGCTGCTCAAACATTGTTTGATAATTTGTTTGCGAATAGGTGAATTTCGTTAGACATTTTAAACAGTGCACGGCCCAAAATGTACATAAGAAAACATGAGTTTGTAGTATTTAATAATTTAAAGGCGCAAAACATGGAAATGACAAGATAGCTGATATGCTGTAATAACAAAAATAAAACGTACCTTTTCTTTCGCATCAGCTTTGTCGACAACGCTTCCAGGCGACTTCAAAGGATCCATTTGCGATTGCTGTTCGGTCATGCTGCGAACAACTACGGGCGAGCGGGAACGACTGCGTGATAGCTCACGCTTGGGTTCGCGTCTTCCATCTCGTTTTCTGTTGTGGCTATTGGTGCTACTATGCCGCGACGGTTTATTGCTGCCACCACTGAATTTCTCTGTCAAGTAAACATTCGATGGTAATCCATGTTCGCCATCGGTAAAACGCCGACGCCTACGTCCAGTAGAGTTGCTTTCTGATGTCTAAAGACTAAGAAAACAATTAAAATGTTCGTACACAATCAAATTACAAAAGTTATTCTACGTTGCAACTACATTCATTGTGTTGTACATACATTCGTTGCTATTGTGTAATCACCTGTAACAGGCTTTGTATGTTTTGCTGTTTATGGCAGCCTACGACTCTGGAATCCCTGAACCTGATAATAATGGTGTTATAGAAGTTAACGCATGCCACTCATTATGCATGCCCAAAAATCTCTATTAATAGTTTATATAAGGCGAAGAAAACGAACAACTAAATTTGTGACGATAGACACAATAATAATTGTTCTGTAAAATAAGAGAGACTGATAGTAAGCCTTAAACCATTTCAAACACCATGAAAAAATATGGTAGTCATAATGGATTATATCATACAGTACAGTACAGTAGGTGACCATACAGTTACAATCAGATTTAAGTGCACATGAAATCGAACGCAGTCGAAATCAAACGATCTCATAATGGATCGATCTTCGTTTAAATAGAATTACATAAGTTCGTTTAAATTAAACGTAAACCAATAGATTATTTTTGATATGTTAATGCTACCGAAATTTGTTAAATTAGACACGAACTAACATTAATAAATAATTTCATTTTAACGCATTCGAAATTAGTTAAATGAATAGAAAACGATCGACATCGACTTCGATTTCTGCTAAGTATTTAATTCTGAGTGTAATAATATCATTGCATTCAAGGTTCTTAAAGACCTATAATCAAAAAAAACTGAAAACAGACTATAATCTGGATCTCGTTGATTGATGATAAACCCAGTGAAAGCCAAGAAAAGACAAGTAATATACATGCTTAACTCTATATATCTAGATCATTGTATTAAGAATTGATGAAAACCTATGTACAAAGCATTATTGATGCTCAGCAACTAATGTCACCAAACAACCGAAGAATAATATTATATTTTCTGAATCGGTTTCTCTGACACTAAACTTTTGAAACGACATGAAATATCGCGCTATCGTTTTTCAGCATACCGAAAAATGTATATGTAGACCATTCTTGATGCTCTGTACGCAACACATAACAAATGAAAACAGACTACACACTGAGGTTGGAAATCGGAGTGGCGGGCAACAAAACCATTGAAACCCCAAGGAAAGGCATAGTAAGTTGGACTCTACAGTTACGGACAAAAGTAAGTGCATACCCGGGCAGGCACAGAAGTGGACGGACGAACTTTCATGTAGAAGCGGAAGTGCGCAATTTCGGACAAGGGCGGACGGACTTGATTTTGCTTGGACGCGGACGGACAGAATCGCGTCTGTCTTTTAAGTACTTACTTTCCATGACTGTAGATGACAAAACAATTGCATTCAGTGTGCTTGATATCCTTGGGAAAAACGCGCTATAACGTGCCGAAATTTGAGAAATCGATTTCTAGCAAAAGATGGAAGAGCCATTTTCGGATCCATAGCGAACCAGGGAGTGATCATACCAGAAGTATTGTACAGCAAACTTGTAGATCTCGATGAGCTGATTCTGAATGATTGTCTAAGTTTTTCAATGAGAAACGCCGGAGCCCAAGTGACCAGATTTTGCAAACAACCCTTAAAAATCTGTTTGCCCCGGATGATGGGGACGCAGCAGTTCGAGTTCACCTAAGATAACATTGTCATCACACTTTCAATCGAAATCCGTCCATCCAAACATTAGTATAAGCGATACCGGAATACAAAAAGAAATTTTATGATTTTCCCCGCAGAAACATTAGTGGAAACTCCGCTCGCATTTGCAAAAAAAATTGCTCTATCGCGGCAACAGCACACGTTTCTCAGCAGAAAGTAATCAATACTCCGCAATAATAGGGCTTGTAAAGTCGGAAATAAAGTTCAAAAATCAGTTATGTTGATTATATGGTTATTTAATAGCCATGATAGTTACGTGATATAAGTCAAAATTTTCATATTTAAAATCTATATTATGACGTTGAAAAAATAGAATCTAAATAAATTACGACCACAATGATTACTGATCGTTCACAACACCTCAACGCAACTAAATATAGCTATTGCTGTCTTCAAATTTTTGTACCTGATTATCACTCAGACACCATTGTGCTACTGCTACACATACTATCGTAAGATTTCCTCCAATTTCGTCCAACAGAATGAATCTAAAACATTTTTCCTCACCCAATAAACAAGCTACAAGCTAAGTTGACACCGGTCGCAAATGAAAATCGGTCACAAGATAAATCTTGAGTATAACTGATGATCACACCAAAAAGAGCCACAATTTCTGTCAATATACAATCATCCATATACAGTAAATAAACCAACACAATACTCTGTATGTAACCGTTGTTGACCGAGCAAGGTGGTTGATTATTACAAAATTTTTGAATCAAAGTTTCCGTAGAGTATATTAAAATCAATATCTTCGACAGCAAGATTTCCGTAGAAAGAAAAACGGGCGAGATTTTCAAGCTCCTAGCATAAATTTTTTCTGGCCTCTGCAGCGCCCATGTTTTTTAAAGCAATCTTATAACTAGTGAAGCTCGCTTGCGAGCCAGAATTCGAGTGGTGAGAACAATCGCAGAAGTCTGTTGTAGAAAGCACACGAACAAAGCCTACACACAGTACGCACCTGCAGCATTATATAAACCGTGAGTGATGAGTCATAGTTACGCCCGCCTCTTTTGATACCCAACGTATGCAGTAGACAAAACATCATACAACGAGTATAAAAACAATGAACTAACAATTTAATAATTCAATAAAACCCCAAATTGACCGTGAAAAGAACGTTAAAGGATTCAAACCGACACTTGAGAAAAATGTCATTTTTCATACCAAGTATGAAGCAGAAGTGTAAAAAATATTTGCCACACAATATTTTTGACACTCGCAATCAGCTTGTTGGCCCAGAAAACCCCATATCCAACACTAAAACCAACAATAAGCACACATTTAGGTGCATTTCCCACGACTTTTTACCAAATATGAAATTTGGCGCCAACTATAAGCTTATAGAGTCCAGATTGGGAAGTAGTTGAAAAACGTGTTATATATCATTGGAAAGCACTGGTAAAGCTACATGGAATAGGTTTATTAGTTTGCGGATATCTCGTTTACTTATTGAGAAAAGTCGCAAAAACTGCAGGGGGTGCCCGAAAAATGGGCCAAAATGACGTCATTTTGCCCATAACTTTTCCCACAGGAAAAATTCAAAAATCGGGCTCCGTCACTACACCTAAATCGACCATTGCGGTTCGAATGAGCTATCTTACATCAAAATCTGCCCAACCGTTATCGACATCCTGGTGCGACAGACACACACAGACAGGACCTCCTCAAACCCCCCTCCAGAGCCAAAATTGTAAATTTTCGTTCCACTCGCTCGCGAGTGGAATGAGCTAGTTATTATAGTATAATCATCTTAATGGGAGACGGTAGAAATGGCAAATACTACATTTTACTTCAGCTTTTCGTAATAAAATATTGAGCAAAATATATCGCGTCGTGCAAACAACGCGTTACGCATCAATAACGACGATATACATGTTATAGAGATAACACGAGAAACAAAATGATGAAACCATTATTATAACTGCAAAACAGAAACTAGTTCTCGCAAACGAGGGTGAAATGGAGCGAGCGTGGTTTCATCAGGTGGGAATTTTGTAATCACTTGTAACAGGCATGCGTTTGAAGAATACACTACATTAAAACCTCTGCAATACTGAACCCATTAAAAATACTGAAGTTTTGTCGACCCTAAACCCATCGAAAAGAAATGAAAACCCACGACATATTCGTGTTGGTTCCTAAATAACCAAACCATCGTATCCAGCGTACCAAAAACCTATATTGACAATTCTTGACATCCTGTACGCAATACTTAGCTAAACACTGAAGACATATATTTTTAAAATCGGTTTCGTCGACCTTAATACCCTAAGAAAAAATACTCTAGATTGATTCTAAATGGCAAATCTATAGTATCCGGCATGCCTGTGAAATCGAGTCAACTATAACGAACGAATGATTTATTGCAAGATATAGATGATTTATATACACATACTAATTTACATAATTGCACAAGTGAATTTGTATACGCAGAGTGATTTGCATAATTTATTGTATCTGAAATGTTTCGACAGATTCAATATTTAGACTTCACAGGCTCGGGCAGCTGACTGACGATCGCCACAGTACCCCCTCTAGACAGACATCGTCCAACGATCCGTATGGATACCGAATCTTGTCCGCCAGCGATGTCGATCGTAAAATATTTGGCCGACCGTTTCAGGACAAGATAAGGGCCCCGATACGGGGCTTATAATGGATTTCGCACCGTGTCAAACCAGATGAACACAAATTGAGCGCCTTGTAACGAGGACGGAGTGAAGAAAAGTGGTTGAACGTTGCGCGTACGCTTAAGGCTTAGCCGGGCCATTGAATATCGAAGAGTGTTGACGAACTGTGATGGGTCATTGGTGGTTGCGATCTGTTTGAAACCAATAGTACGCCTGGGAGACAGGCAACGGCTCGTAGATAATCTCGAAGGCGATTGCTCCGGTGCCTTCCTTGACGAATGAGCGTGTTCACAGAAGTGCTAGCGGTAGGCTCTCGGTCCATAGAGGGGCGAGTTGTGCGATTCCCAGACCGTTGGACAACGTCCATATAGAGGGGGAGTACTGTGGCGACCGACTTATTCCAAGGAACTCTTGCAGCTTCTTAGTAGCATTTGGACGAAGAAAATGTTGTATTGACTGTATCCTAGATTCTAGCGGCCGTATTCCCGCGGAATTAACGTGCTGCCCAAAGAATTCCAGCGATGAAAGTCCGAACTGGCATTAGTCCAGATTTATAGCAACATCGAACTCGTGGAGCCGTTTGAAGAGCTGCTAAAGATGATGGTGGTGATCGTCGGTAATGGAACTTGCCATCAGGATGTCGTCTATGTAGGTGTACCATAAACCTAGCCCTCGAATCACCTGATGAATGAAGCGCTGGAATTCCAGCGGGACCAAAGACCAAACGGGATTCGAACATACTCGAAAAGACCGAATGGGATGACGACGGCGGTCTTTGGGATGTCTTCGTCGGCAACGCGGATTTGATGAGAGGCGCGGACCAGATCCACCTTCGAAAAAAGCACGTCTTTCCCGCGAGGGACATCGTAAAGTCCTGAATATGAGGGATCGGGTAATGACCAGGAACCGTCGAATTGTTCAATGCCCTGTAGTCCGTTTTATTCGGGATTATATAGAAACGAGTTGAAAAACAGCTCGAGGATGGACGGATAATGCCAGCGCCAACATATGGTCGGATTCTCCCTTTGCTGCTTTCAACTTGTCAGGGTGGAGACGTCGCGGCTCGCTATGTACTGGACGGCCCTCGGTTTCAATGTCATGATGCACATCATGTCGTACTTTCAACAGGAAAGCGTTTGGGCTTGCGATTCGTGGATACTCGGAAGAGTTCTTGGAATGTCGATCTTTGGCCTTGACCCAACAAGCAAGCTGATGTGGAGGGACGCGTTATTTGATTTTATCCCTTGAATCGATAGGCACGTGACACCGCCACGTGATCGACATCTTCGTAGGTCCGTCACGAGGTCGAAGTAGGAGAGGTGGTCGGCACCGATAATCGAATGATTGATATCGGCGAGGACAAAGACGCACCGAACGACCCGTTTGTTACCAAGTTGGAGAGTAAGTGATCGGTGCCCGTAAGTTTTGATGAGGGAGTTGTTGGCAACTTGCAAGGACGGCGTCAATTGAGGGCAACGCCGATCGCTTGATGAGGCTTTGAGGACACTGACTTGGGCACCGGTGTCGACGAGGAATCAGTGACCCGAGTTACAGTCCACTACAAAAAAGAGTTTGATGTTGAGAATGGCGGGGCCAGTGCTTCGCACCGTTTCCTGCCATCTTGCACGGATGACGGCATTTGGTCGCGCCTTACCCGAACGTATAATGGAACCAGCATAGGCCGTCATCGCATGCTAATGGGGGACGTCGAGTAGACCAATCCCGTCCTTGATTGCGAGGAGGACCGCTCCGAGAACGTCGACGGGACCTTTGACGATCGATCGTCAGAGATGACACGAGCCTTCGGAGTTCGCGGACTTCGGGTCGTAGAGACTCGACTTCGGTAGACACGGAATTGCCCACAGACACGGCTGAAACGATTGGGGATGCCACCTCCATCACTTTCTCGGCCAAACTAGCGGCGGCTTCGAGAGTAGGACTTTCTGAAGCAGCGACCACTACCTGCACGTGGGTTAGCGGCGCTGTAGAAAGAGCTGCCGTAAGATTGAATCATCGAGGGAGGAACGTTGGGAACCAAACAACTGTCGCACATCACGAAGGAGTTGGCTGGTTTTACGGTACCTCAATTCTTCAACGTGGAGGAGTCGTTGAAGACGCCGCTGCTCTGAAGGCGATAGTCGTTGAACCAGTTATTCGTGAAGGACTTCGTATGAGTTTTCCCGGGGTGGGTTGAGCATATTTCTAACCACGGTGGCATGTTCCGTAGGAAGGGAGTAAAGGAGAAATTGTGGAGTGACGATCCCTCGTGTTGCGAATTGGGCCACGACATGTGCGAACCAGAGCTCCGGGTGCATGGGCCAGAACGGAGGCAACTTGATGGCGGCACTTGCTATCATGGAAGGGCGTCTTCGGTTGTTGCCCCGGATTGACTTTGTTGACTCGGGTTGAGAGAAATCGAATCCAATACAGATCACCCGGCGATCAAACAAAAGCGGGTCGTTGACCTCGGCTTAGATGGCGATTTGTTGACCAAACGACGTTGACCCAGTCTAAGCGGACCCTAGAATCGCTTGAGATAATCCGTCAATTGAAATGACGCGAAATGGATTGCACCGCCCCGGTAGACTTCACCGATCTTGTGACGAAGTCGGACATGAATTGAATCGACTCCCTGGCCTCGCTTGAGTTGCGTAGCGGTACGATGTGCGGCATCCCAACCGTATGAACTGGGCCGCCGCATGGGCGCTTGTTGATGGCGATATCGATGCAGCAAACGAAAACTCTTGAAAATCTTTATGACAACTGTATTTCCCGAATAAAAACCAAAGAAACTGTGTGAACATGAAAACTCAACTGGTGGTGAACACAAGTGTCGGTTCACCAATGAAGTCGAGTCAACTATAACGAACGAATAATTTACTGCAAGATATACACGATTTATATACACAGACTAAAATTTACATAATTGCGCAGGCGTATACACAGAATGATGTGCATAATTGTATCTGAAATCTATCGACAGGTTCAATATTTAATCTTGACATGCTCGAACAGCTGATGACGGTCGCCACACCTGATAATCTAAAAGGCACTCATTGTAAAGGAAAACACGCAATAACATACCGAACTTTGCAAAATCGTTTTTATGGCAAAGGGTCGACAAACCATATCCAGGCTCACAACGGCCCAGGTAGTGGTCCCACAAAAAATCGTGGTCAGCAAGTTGTAAATCTCGATGAGCTGATTTTGCGATTTTTCATTTTCGAGTGCCTGTGTCGCCGGATATAGCCTGCAAAGCACTGATGCCGATATAGCCAGACTTGGCAAAGAATCCAAAACCTTTTTTTCCGTTTTGACCGGAAGATGGGGTCGAAGCTGTTCGTGTATTGTTGTCACTTTTGCTATCGAGCAAAAAAACTTTTCGAAATCCATTCATCCGAAAAAGAGTTATCAATGACAACGGCAAACAAAAAAGAGATTTTCAAGATTTCCCCCCTAGCGCTCTCAGTGGAAACTCCGCTTCAAAAACCATAACTAAGTTTTTGTGCCCAGTATGCATGATCCCCTGCAGGTAGAAATAGGAGACCGTAAGAACAATTTTGATCATAAGTAGATGCTAGAAACTTTACCTTTTGCACAGTTGCACTCGAAATATCAGATCTTGACATATGCGGTGCGCCTGAACTAGGACTTGGCGGGATGTCTTCACACCTAGGCGAATCAGGAAACACCCTGAAACATTAGAAAAACTAGTCGGGAAGTGGTTGCGAAACGCCACGAAGGAAACTACACTAACTTGATTTTTTTTTCATTTTTGATTCCCTGAGGCTCATAAGGGAGTGGTATCCTGCCAAATATTCCTCACCCACTCAATTCGTTACCAGAGCGTCGGATTAATTACTCCAATTGACTCGGCGGGTCAAATTACCTTACATGATACTAATTTGTCTTTTTTCGATTTTTGGACCCCTGAGCTTCATATAGGGGTGGTGCCATCCGATGGTATCCAAAACCTCCGTAACTCCTTACAGGAACCTCGGAACCAGTCCAATCGATTCAGCGGGTCATATCTTATATAAGATTAACTTAATTTTGCATTACTGCTGGAGCCTGAGGGTCATAGTATGACTTCGGAGGGTGCCCTGACCCCTATATCTCCTTATCAGAAGCCCAGAGATCAGGCCAATAGATTTAGCAGCTCAAAATACCCAGAGTATAATCAATCTTGTACCAAATAACCCTAAAAGAAAGGTACTATTTTTAATAATTTTCCTCATATACTTAAAGTGTGACATCGGACGAGGACTAGCAGCGGAACATTGTCTTTAGTATATCGACAGATTTTTATGCTTGAGTTTGGATGAAGCTCACGTGTAGGATTTGTCTTGAAAACAATTTTAACGATTGATTAAGCGAATTCGAATGAAAATTGCGAGTGAGTGTTCTACGCTACATCTATGTAGGATATTATAAAATTAATTGTATTCACCAAATCTTTCGTGTGAATTACAATATTTGAAAAATACGTGCAATCGAAATCTTAATCGATCAAAGTCGTATAATAAATTTTCGTTTAATCGAAAGTTTATAAATAAGTTTGAAAAAATCTCTAAACGGGAATTGGAACAAGAAACCCCTGTATTGCAACCTTTTCAATTTTTATAAGTTTGTTATAAACTAAAAAATGCTTTTCCACTCATAATGCCCGTCGTTATTTCACTCACTAAAGTATCGAAAAAAAGTAAAACACTGAATCCATTACTGTTTAGTGTGAAAAGTATTCGCTCAAGCCCTTTTTTACTCACTAAAATACCGAAAATAAGCAAAACATCGAACCCCGGTGGAAAGATTTTAACAATATTCTCTCCTGCTCTTTGCTAATTATTTCACTCACTAAAATATCAAAAAATACATTGAACCCTATATAGCGAACCTGAATTTTCATTCACTTGCTAAAACTAGTAACTGTATCGAGATTGCAGAAAGTAGTGGAGCATAGGTACACCTAAGCCTTTGCCACAGCCAATCAGCTCTCGATAGCATACGACGATATGCTATATGTGGATATCACACAATACTGCACAAGTTAGAACAAAACTGGCAATAAGTTCCCCATACCCGAAAACCCCCAAAGTGCAAGCTATCAGCCTTCCAGGATGTCACAATAAAATTAGAAATTTTGGGTCGATGAACCATGGAGGCAGCATACCCCCACACCCATGGAACCATGGGCCGCAAAGTAAAACCAACACCGGCAATGACTTTCCCATGCTCGAAAACCCCCAAGTCAAACTTTTCAGCCGCCCAGGCCGTCAGAACAAATTTTCGAATTTTGGGTCGAGCAAGCACGTGGGTGCATACCTCAAACCCCATCACTGCCAAACCGGAGCCTTAATCGAAAAACAAAATAAAAGGCACCGGAATTTATCACTTCACTATGGAATAAAACTAAGCAGGGAAAAAATTCGAAAGTAAAGATAAAATAACTTTGCTTCCGTGAAAGCCACTAAAATGGAGTAATAAACCTCATTTTGACCTCTGACCCCGAACCGTGGGAACGCCATACCCCCATACCAATGAAACCATGGATCGCAAAGCAAAACCAACACCGGTAATGAGTTTCTCATGCCCAAAAACTTCAAAGTAAAACTTTTCACTCGCCCACGACATCAGAACAAATTTTCGAATGCTGGATCACCTCAAACCCCATGAAGCGGAGCCTTAATCGAAAAACAAAAAAGAGGCAAATACATTTATAATTTTAATATGAAATAAAGCCAACCAGAGAAAAAATTCGAAAGTTAAGATAAAAATAACCTTGCTTCCGTGAAGGTACTGAAATGAAGTAAAAACCCTCATTTTGCCCTCTGACCCCTTACCTTGGGGGCGCCATACCGCCGTACCCATGGAATCATGGGTCGCAAAGCAAAACAAACACCGGTAATGAGTTTCTCATGCCCGAAAACCAGCAAGTGAAGCTTTTCAGCCGCCAAGGAAGCCAGACCAAATTTTCGAATTTTGGGTCGATGAACCACGAGGGTACATACCTTAAACCCAGGGAGTAACCGGAATTCCGGTTCCGGTTCCGGTTCCGGCGAAAATCGTGTTCCGGTTGCGGTTCCGGCAAAGGGCAAAAACCATACCGGAACCGGAATTCCGGTTTAAAAATTTTGTTTGAAATTTTTCACATTTTTGCTTCATCTGTGATCCAAACATATGTAATATATATATATTATACAATGATCAAACTCCAATACAACCGAGCCAAAGAAAAGATTAACTAACCAATTTGCCGTGTGAAACGTAAGTAGGGCACATAATTTTAGCAGGAATTTTTCATAATTACCTGCAGGAGTTTGTTAAATCAAAGCCAGGTCGATGCTTGTAGCAGCTATTTTACACATCCAGAAGTCTGTGGGATACATTTAAATTAAACCGGTCCAACTCGGTAACAGAGTGTGGCTTACGCAGAAGTACTTAGCCTATGCTTGGCTAACATAAATTGCGTCAAGCACCAGCCGGTGCGCTTTAAACTTTGTAAATCAGGTGAAACTGAAGTAACGTTATCTGCAACGCAAGCAGAAACTGCTTCCTTGGCAATGAACTGTATTTATTGAAACTGTGCGAGCAGCATCACCTGTGTGTCTCATCTATAGCATTTTCATTAGAAAGTTATCATCATTATCATCTAACTGACGGGCACTGTTTGTCCAGCGCTAGCCTAAACAGTGTCTCTGAACACTGATCAGAAAATTACCTTCTATCTATTATTTTATCTTAGAATCATATAAACCAATAATTTTAAGTTTGCTACAGAAGAACATGCAACAAACGTATGTGTAGTAAAGGGAGGCGACTGGAGACAGATCGAAAGTGTGTATTCTACGCTCCAAGCTTTGTAAGCACATTCGATTTGACGCAGTATACGCAGTGGTGTATAGTAGAAGGCATTTTTTGCTCTGGGTGTCCAATAAAACGACATATTGATCGAGAAATAAACATTATTAGCTTCCTCAGTCTCTTTAAAGTTTCAGAAAGGCAATAATACCATCGCAATACATGAAGTTTAATGTAAAAGTTATTTTTAATGCATTTTAAATCCACTATACCTTCATTTCTTCCATCATCTGTTTTACTATATATAAATTTCGAAGACCAGGTTCCGGTTCCGGTTCCGGTTCCGGATCCGGTTTAAATGGACGGTTCCGGTTACTGGTTCCGGTTCCGGTAAATTTCGGTTCCGGTTATTCCCTGCTTAAACCGTTACCTTAATCGAAAAACAAAAAGAGAGGCATCGGCATTTATCATTTTACTATGAAATATAGCCAACCAGAGAAAAAGCTCGAAGGCTGAGATAAAAATAACCTTGCTTCAGTGAAATGTGCTAAAATCGGTTAAAATACCCTCATTTTGACCTCTGAGTTCTAACCATGCGAGCGACATACCCCCGTACCCAAGGGACCATGGATCGCAGAGCAAAAGTAACATCGGCAATAAGCTTCCTATGCCCCAAAACATCCAAGTACAACCTATCAGCAACGTAAGAGTAAAATTAGGAATTTTGGGTCGATGAACCATGGCGGCGTCATACCCCCGTACCTATAGAACCATGGATCGCAGAGCAAAACCAACACCAGCATTGAGTTTGCCAAGCCCGAAAGCTTCCAAGTAAAACTTTTCAGCCGCCCAGGACGTCAGAACAAATTTTCGAATTTTGGGTCGAGAAACCACGAGGGTGCCACCCCTCAAACTCCATAACTCCAGAACCAGAGCATTAGTCAAAAACAAAAAGAGGCATCGGCGTTTATCAGTTTACTATATAATGAACCAACCAGACAAAAATTCCAAAGTTAAGCTAAAAATAACTTGCTTCGGTGAAGGGTATTAAAATGGGATAAAAACCCTCATTTTCACCCCTAACCACGGAAGCAAACTCCAAATAAAAAGCTATGGAATGTACACGGTCAATCGACTATGTCGGTTAAAGTGGACTCAAAATCGTGAAAATTGGCTGCATCATTTCCGAGTTATGGCCAATCACACACACAGAGAGAATTTAAAAACTTTAACCACTGCAACATACATTCTCCACTACGTTCTGATAACAAAACCAAGTGTTTGTTGCACCCCTTATTAAATGAGTGGTACTTTGGCTAAGTACAGTTGCGAAATCAAGGTATCTATGAACTGCATAAAAATTTTAAGCCAAAAACTAATTCCGTCAGAATTTCGTGCAATCGATTATTTCGCAATGATTGTTGACCGTGACTCTACTATGCAAAGAAACTCACTATTGTTTGAGTTGAATATTAATGACTACATCGGCCCTCGAAGGTTATCATATTATTTTGCTTTAGCCCATCATTATTATGCGCGAGTAAACTTAAGGTGACCCCACCAGCGATCCTATTTTGGCATAAAATTTGTTGCCGACCGCTTTGTGGTCAGTTGAAATTCGGCGTAAAACTGTTCGCAAACACAGAGCTCGCTATTTCAATCCAGAAATTTTGTGTTCGGCGAAAATTCAAGTAAAATTACCCAAATTTTTGAAAACGAAAATTTGTCGATTTGCATTAAACCAGTTTTGTTTGCGAACGCCGGGGCTTAAGTATAGGATCGATTTGATTGTGACGTCACTTTTGCATTAAATTTGATCGCGAACACTGAATAGTACAAACTTAAAACATTATGCATTAGGGAACACGAATTTCTGCAATGTTAAATCGCCAAAACTCTGTTCGAACACAAGGTCTGTTTTCTGGCACTTGAATTTGATTTTGCAAATTTTCGGTTAACGAAAAACCGAATGAAATTTAGCTTTTTTACGTAACAAGGGTTTGCGATTCGATATCGGTAATGACAAAATAAGATGGTTAGCGTGGTCATCTAAGTTTACTCACGAATTACTGTAGAACATCACGTTAACATCCTACTTCCCGCAGCGAAGGACTGTGGAACAAAACGGTGCGGTCCTGTCAAAAATAACCCACATATTTTGTTCAGTTCTGCCAGAAACTATGGCACCAATTTTGTTTAATTAGCATAAAACCTGCTGGCTATAATTTTTATTGCGAATGATATTTAAGAAACACACAGAAAAGACAAAGGTGACACCCAAATTGGGTATCAATATATTCATTGGAATTACGAAATACAGGATAAAACAGCAACTATCAGAGGTAGAGACAACAATTAAGCTGGCCTATAATAGTGGACCCGTTGAGAACTCTGTGTCCGCTAATTTTGGGTTAACACAATCATGACGATTACGAATATATAAAAACATAAAAAACCGTAATATAATAAAATCTGAAAGTTTACCTTCTTAAAATAATCACAGCACGCCGTTGTTTCACATCTTGTGGACGAATACAATGTGTTATTGAATCAGCAGCGTAGCCTCTGCAACCAAGTAAGACTGACCAATTGAGGTAAAACTGGACAGGAAAAAAATCATTTTCGCAGTAAAGTAATACCATAATTATTTTTGCTGACTGTGCAGTAAGCCTGATTCACAACAAAAGTCCCCTATACTATAAGATCACATTAGATCACGGTACAAACATTATATTATTTAACAAAAGTAACAAATATTGTAATTAATAGGGTTATCTCTCAAATGCGCTATTGGCCTCTGGAAACGTTGCACTTCCAGATGGCTCTGGATAACAGGAGATAGTTACGCGAACGACATGGAATTAATGAGGAGTAAAAAATAACGACGGGGTGAGTTCAGAACACAAATTAATATAGTTACTAATAACGGATATAAATAAGGTCCAGTGGCTCAATCAGTACAACATTGGAATATCGATCGCAACGTCGTGTTTGAACCCGGAAAAGGGTCACTCGTCCTTCTATCTATCTGTGGTAGGTAAACTTAGTAGCATACATGCACATCATTGCGATAATACCACTTGTGGCTACACTTACCACTCTGGACCTAGTAAGTGCCGTATAGCGGCATTTCCAATTTTCAAAAAATGAAAACAATGCCCATTTGCAGCTACGACTTACCTGATTGCTGTTACGACACCACGACGTATTGGTAAACAAACGACTGGCGCCGAGACACGAATTGGTTTGAACGAAAACTTGCATCCAAATGAAAGCGCTGAATCACTGTAAAATGAAACTTCGAAGTATTAGATTAAATAATCGTTTTCTGTTTTTATGCTTTCAGTTTTGAAGTAAAAATCCGGAATCTATGTACTCACAAAGCAAAGCATCAAAATAAGCTGCGTGATGCTTACGCTGTTTCGTCGGATGTCGATTTTGTTAGCTCTAAACAACAATTCATTTATTTTATATCAGATTAGCAACAGTAAACTATTAGCAGTTCTAAGACACCAAATTCTGAATAGAGCAAACGTTAATTTATTAATAAAATGAATGTCCATCAGATAGAAAATAATTTCGCTGATAACTGTCACTACCCATTGGGGGTAAACGCCGTTAATTTTAACGTCCTGCAGTAATATACGTTTCGATGAAGATGGATGAGCAATTATGGATCGCCACGAAATATCGAAGCCGGAACTCTCGGGTGAAATCACTTTCACCAGCCACTGACCAGCAAGTTCCAGCCAGAGATGCCTAGTGTTCGTTCCAATCTTGTTCTGTCGAAAATTATTCGAATGTGTTCACCACCTGTTTGAACTGTGCTCTATAGTATGTGCCCGGTAAACGCAATCAATTATAATTAATGAAAAAACAAGAACTATTGATATAATAAATACGTCACTGTTATTCAAAAAAGTTTTGTTAATCGTAATTATCCGATAAGTTTTGGATGTTCGCTCGGAACCCAACGATCATTTCTGGAATAGGCTTTATTACGAAGCTAGTGCTGAGACAGTGTTATGAAGCTATGCTATGATCCTTAAGGGTCCTCGCAAAACCAACATATAATCGTGTAGCACGCGACAAACTTGATTACTGCAAAGCTTTGAAACTTAATTGCTTGTTGCCGAACAATTGCAGGCGTCAAAAGGTAAATAGGACGAGGAAATACCATAAGTATATGAAAAGAGTAAATGTGAATAAATTTGTTTAGCTAACTATTTTTTCGGCACCGTAAAAATCTGCGTACATAGAACAATCTTGTTAAGGTCCTAAGAAATTTCCAGTTTAAGATTTTTGGATATATTTTCACTCGATAAAATTTAAATATAAGCCACGGCATATGAACACAACTGCTCCAGGTACTGAAATTATGAGCCATTTATAAACGCCCACGTTATATACACAGTAAACCACATCGGTCGCAGTCAAAACAAAACACGTCAACACGTTAAAAGCAAAACAGTACGCCTAACCTGAACAAGTTTACAGAAATCACCGGTCGATCGAAGATATGTGGCGGATCTATATGACTAACAATGCATCCGCCAGGGGCATAGTCGTTGATTACTGCACTGCCTATAAAACAAGAAAAAACATTCGGGTCAATAATGAACCAACCTAAAGTATACACTTACAGTGATGGTTGAATGGTTACTCATTCACATTAGTGCCGCGATGGTTGAACGGTTAGAGCGTTTGACTTGTAATATACACCGCAAGGCTCTGGTTATCGCTCCAGACCCCATTGGGACCGAAAAGCGGGGTAACGGAGATCGGTACCGCTCCCAGCTGCGCTAGTTCGCGGGGGAAAATTTTGATTTTGATTTGATACACTTCACAGACACGAAAAATATATAAGTGCACAAAATGAGCACGAAAAGCTACCTAAATCCTACACTTGAAGGGTAAATACGAGCCAAGAGTATTTGTCCAGACAGATATAAACACATAAAACAACGACATTTACTAATACAGTATCAATATACATATTGGTACATGTACATGTCACTTTTACGTGTCATACATAATGCCGCTAGGCAAGAAAAAGAACAGCTAAATAGCTTCAGAAGATGTGCCTTCCGACTTAGAGTGTATAAGATGTGAATTTTATGTTAAACTTATCGTATCGACATCGACATAGCATAAATTTCGCTAGGCCCCTCAATACTACATTGGTCAACAAATTTATAAGTTCACAGGAAATGACAGGTTATATTCTACTAGTGGAACAGTTATTTTTCGAAAACCTTTCAACCGTATCACTGTTTCGCAATCTAGTACCAGTTCGTAACATCTAGTTAATTCGCACATCTGGCTTGTAACCGACAACATTGACATGAATATCACTCAGATTCCACAGCTATGCGAATTCCACGAGATTGTACAGTGCTCGCCACAATTGTCGCGTTACGAACGAGCGGGCAACGGGCGAACAACAGCGAGCAGAGGTCAATTGTGACGGGTACTGTATTGTGTGTTGCTGTGGTGTACTTACTAGCCCACTCCTCGTTTTCGATCATGCCGTCGGCAACGAGAGGCTTTACGACAAGATCAAAAATCCACTGCGGAATCGGGTCAACGGCACCTTTTGGATGTAGGCGTTCACGTCCAGGACCTAAAATAATACTACTGACAATTATTACTTACATATAATAATACTACTGCGATCGATAAACAAACTAAATAACACTATTGTTTCCACAACGACAAGCTCGAAACATTCAATAACAGAAAACATTTTACACACTTCCAAACCATGAATTAACAAACTATCAGACTACTAGCAACATACCAACATGAAAATATTGACTCCTGCAGTTTCATCGTTTTTGTTGCAAATTTTGCGGACAAGGTCCACTAACAAACCAAGTTAAAATATATTATCAACACCTATTGCATTAGCAACAATCTAAATTACATAACAAATGCAAGTAGGTAACGGAGATCAAAAACGAGCAAAATCACAATGCTATTAAAAACATCGATTGAACACACATCTAAACCAAATTTACAGTACTAAAATGTGGTAAAAACCATTTTGACCTCTGACACTGAACCGTGGGGGCGCTATACCCCCGTAACCATGGAACCATATGTCACCCAACAAAACCAACACCGGCTATGAGTTTCCCATACAGGAAAACCACCCAAGTGAAACTTTTGAGCCGCCCAGGACGTGAGAAAAAAATATTCGAATTTGGGTCGAGAAACCATCGGGGCGACATACCTCCGTATGGCAAACCCCGTAACTCCAGAACAGGCGCCTTAATCGGAAAACAAAAAATTCACATCGGCATTTGTCATTTTACTATGAAATAAAAAACCTACCAGAGAAAAATTCGAAATTTAAGATAAAAATAACCTTGCTTTCGTGAGGGGTACTAAAATGGTGTAAAAACATATTGACCTCTGACCCGGAACCATGGGGGCGTCATAACCCCGCACCCATTGAACCATGGGTCGCAGGGCAAAATCAACACCGTCAATGAGTTTCCTATGCCAAAAAACCCCCAAGTATAAATTTTTAGCTGCCCAGGACGTCAGAAAAAAACTTAGAATTTTGGGTCATGGAACACGAAAGCGCCATATCCCCGTACCTCAAACCACATAACTCCAGAACCACAGCCTTATTCGAAAAACAAAAACATTCGCATCGGCATTTATCATTTTACTATGAAATAAAACCAACCAGAGAAAAAATGCGAAGGTTAAGATAAAAATAACCTTGCTTCCGTAAACGGTACTACAATGGGACAAAAAACCCACATTTTGACCCCGGCCCTGGAATCAGACCGCAAATCTAGAAACGCTCGGCACACGGTACATCGACTTTGTCGGTTCCAATGAGCCCAAGATCATGAAAATCGGTTAAGTCTTTCCCGAGTTATGGCCGATCACACACACACAGACGGAATTTAGATGCTGCAACTAACAGTCTCCACTACGTTCTGATCATCAGAATGCACAGGAATTATTGGCCTGTCTACAGTGGTACAGGGAAGACTAGTCTCAGCGCCAAGGTGGCGAACTCTAAATGTTAAATACGACATCTAGAGATACGTACGCGGTATATTAAGCAGAATGTTACAAAATGAGCCGAATATCAGCACCGTTTGGTTGAATTTAACTGAAGAGATGCACTCGGTATTGGGTATTTCGAGACTCACGACGTGCAACTATAGCTGCAGCTACAGATGATGAATTGCTCTACAAGATACCAGTAACAACTATATAGCTCGAATGGTTGCGTAGATATTATAGTTTCCGTGTATTTTGGGTGTCATGGACCAATATAAACCCATTTTGAACCAACAATGCAGACAAGTAATGGCAATGGCTGTACACTCTTAAAAGCACGAGGCAGTTATGTAAAAGATGAAATGCTCTAAAAATAAACGTAATTTAGCTTGATATATGTACCAACTGCAGAGATGCGATCCATAACATTCTGTCGGAACGCTTTTGACCATGCCCGACTGTATTCAGCCCACTCTTACGGGCAGAAGGAGTTGGAAAACGTTTTCGCATCTAACTTTGCAAATGGCACAAGCAGAGATTTTAATGTTTTGAATGAATTATCGCGCGAGCTAATCTGTCTACACAAAGTTGAGATATTCGCGCAACCCAAAAACTCGGATAAAGAACACAGTCGAAGTTTACCACTCTGGTTAGTGAGAATTCGCTACGCTCGTTTCACTAATTACTCTTCGAATTCAAAAATATTTAGCTTAAAGGGAATATAAATTTCGAGTTTTTAATATAATCACAGTCTTAGATGAACATGGATGTTTTGGCTAAGAGACGAACATGAGGTGATTTGGAAAACAGGCTAATAAACATTTAACAAGAGTCTAGGTGGGGTCCCACAAATAGGAATTGTAATCCCGCCAAAGGAGTGGATCAATATAGAAATCATCGGTGAAAAAATATCAAAACGAGATTATAACCAGTAGCTACGCCTTCTTCGCTTTATACAGAATTTCCATTGTAAACATTGCATTTTATTGTATTTGACAAAAAATCTCGAATTCGGAGTTAGGAAGACAGGAGGCGCCTATAGGAATTATATCAGCAAAATGATGGTCTCGTTCGTCTTTTCCATAAGACCGGTGTATAAAAATATTCACGATTAAATTTGCCATGAAAATGAACATAGTAGCCCATACATATAGCAAAAATGAAGATAAACCGAATTATAACAAGGTATTCACACTTTGGGTACTTTTCCATGTTAAAAAGATTCCTCCCGCATCATTTGCATCCAGATGCAATGAGAAACTAAGCTAAAACATTTGTTTTTCTACAATTTTTGATGGATTCTACTTTAATACGTAGTTTTAGTAGATAAAACTAATTAGTTGCTTCCAAACTCTATTTACACCAGTATAGCACTGGTCCAAAGGCGGACCCAGGGGGTTGTGGGGGTTGAAACCACCCACCCTTGGAAATTGCTGCCGCACAAAATGTGCTGAAACTGCGCTCAGCAAAAATTTTCGCGCTTCTGGACCGCCCAACCACGCTCCTAAATTTCACTTAATCGCATATACGTAATTTTTGAATAGTTTCCTTAGTCTCAAATCGTAGTCTCTTTTAAAAGCGGTAAATGATTCCTAAAGGCAGATTTCTGCAAAAATGCATACTGTTGTCCCCAATTGTTATGTCGATATCGGTATTAATATTATTTGACTATTTTTAATTGCACCTGCGATTCACAAAATCATATCAAGTCTTCGCGCTTTTTTCTTGCAAATTCTTCAACAACATCATCTGTCGAAACCTCAACGTCACGATGAATATGCAGAAAAGCCAGACCGTTTAACCGTTCTTCACATGTAGTATTTCGCAAGTACGTCTTTAGCCGGTCAAGCATCGAAAACGATCGCTCGGCCGTGGCCGTTGTAATAGACAGAGTTGCAACAACCTGTAGAGTTCGAACGTTCGAAAAAAACATGGGGTCTGCGGCGTTTAGCGCTTCAATAGGTATAGCTGGACGAGCCGATTCTGCAGTTTTCAATCATTTCTGAGGCCAAAGGTCAAATTCTCCGCTTACGGCTGCTGCGCTATCCAGATCGTTCGCATATAACTCTAGAAGCTCTTTAGGTGTGTCCAAATATCATTCCATGACTCAAGCTGTAAGCAATCGCAACCTTTTTAAACGAGGAGCTGAACCTCTGTTCGAGCTGTGTAATAAAGCAATCAAGAACTGGTTTTGTCGATAATAATCTTCCGGTTTGTTACTTTGTGCATTCCGGCCGTGCAGCTCAATAGTGACCGACAATAATTAATCAGCGGTCTTAACAGTTTCGGTCTTAACAAAATATTTGACAGAAAACAGAATCCGCTTCGCATCTAATGTCTACAAAACGCTTTTTCACCGAAAAAACATGCTCACACAAGATATCATGTCTCCGGACGGTGACTGGGGGCAAAAAACTGGGGGGGGGGGGAGGTTAGGCCGAACACGCCTGCGTCATCAAGCATGGGTTTAATTGTGAGTGCAGGGAAGTGTCATACTCTTCCCTAACGCACTCTTGCTACAAATAATGCCTAGTCACTGGGACTGTAGAAAACACCAAATGAGCAATAATGTATTCACCTTTCTTCATACGGATTGCAGTGGACGACGAATTCGATCCCGATGCTGAATCCAGCTGAGCACCGTATGTATATCCTTCACCGAAAAAATATTTGACCCGAAGTGGGGAACGATCGACAGTTTTGTCTTTGTATTCACCACGTTGTGCTGCTTCGACCACTTCATTAACCCTTTGCTCGATTTCTGAGCATGCCGAATCGTCGAATAGCCTGAAGGGTTAAAAAATTTAGGCGACATCAAAAAGAGCAGGTACGTAGAATTCAATCCATATAACTTCTGCTTAGAAACGCGTAGCTCGTGCAAGACGCAAGTGCACTACGAAACTTCCAAACGTAGTGCCCTCACGACCCCTGCAATCACAGCCTCATGGGTGGACCAATTTTTTTTCAATTTTGGTAATTTTTCACAGTCACTACGAATCGCGCGTTCCGCAATACTATTTTGGTTTGAGAGACCGACAATCTTGTACACGGCATTTGAAGATACAGTACTCGCCAAAAGGGGCCGTCACATTTCGAGAGAGCAAGCCGGAAGCGAGTGGATCGCTCAATATTTCGATACTATTCAAATAGTACATTTTAGAAAAAAACTATTTCGAACGAGCGACAGTCATTTTTGGCGGGTACTGTATGGGTATGAAACAGTACACCCTTTTCCGATGTGCGCCGTAGTGTGAAATCTTCAGGTCTATTAATTAATGCATCGTAAATATATTGATCGACGTTTGATTGCCCCACAAGCTGACGTCAGACATTCACCAGGTTTTTGTTGCTTATGGAACTTCGTCAAAATCGTCATTCATCAAACCGTCACACTATACTAGTGCACTAGCCAACGTCGAACACCATCATCGCAGCTCAGTGAACATGTAAATAGTTATCATAATCGCTGTGGCCTTAATTGTTTGCAGTTAATATGATGTAGATTGGGACGCGGTATCACTGCCATTCGGAGAACTGCACAGGGAGACGATTGAAGTTGAAGACAATGGAAAAGAGCAGCGTCTTTAGTTGCTTCCTGAAATCCACGATGGTATCGGCTCACCGGATTCAAACTGGAAGATTGTTCCCGACAGATGGAGCAAAGGAGTCCAATCTGTTAAAAAGTCGCAGTGGGACGACCATTTCACGAACGTTAAACAGTCGCTCACTGTCGCACAGCTGCACCGTTTCTGCCAGGTACTGAGGCCCGTTACCACAGAGGCATTTGGAAGTGATTACCGCTACATTGAGGATGATATGTTGTTTTGTTGGCAACCAATGCAATTTACGAAACACTGGCGTAATATGATCAAACCGGCGAGTTAAAGTCACAACTCGAGCGCAGCAAACAGCATTCGGTAGAGTGGTTTGACGTTATTGTCCGGTAGACGGCAGTGAAATGAGTTGCAGTAGTCAAGACTGGAGGTAACAAATGCCCTAATCATCGTAGCCGAGTAGCGGTGTCAATGTATGATCAATATATATGTGGGCATTGTTTCGAATCTGTTACTTGAATGATCATTCGCCCCCTCAGCAGCGCGGTACCATCACCGATATCACTAAACGTATTTCCGAGGTCGGAAGTGTATCCTTGCAGCAAGTAATCAGTCACACAGCGAGCCAAAATGTCCTCATCGCGACGCCCGTGCTCAACAATAACGGCCGCTCTCTCTCTTATCTGCGAGACTTTTGTTATTTCTCTAAAACAAACTTTTAGGTCCCCAATGAAGTTGGCTCTGTTACCTGCACACATGCCAGAGAGTCCATGTCGCTGTTCCGCATTCTGGTATCACTTGGAAATTGAATATTTAACAGAAACTACTCGCTGGGATAATCTTATCTCCAATGTCGTTTAGCTACAGTGGCTTATCGTCGGATCATTTAGTCTAAATCATTACTAATTAGTGGGGCAGGTTCCTCGTTGCACATTCCCGAATGGGCTTGGGATGGGTTGAGATAATTTAGCTATTTGAACGAACACACGATGATGCTCATTAATTTTTGGGTAGCAGCATAAGCTGAGGATTGTTGCATTTCGATGTCACGTCTGAACGTGGTCCGTCGATACGAAGTGACGATTTCAAACCCCAATACCTAATTTCTATTCGCTTATCATTAATGAACGCTGGACAAAGTTGAATTTTCATCAATCGTATACTGGTGCATTATACACATAACGCAACATTGTACAATAGAACAGGGATCATCACTGCACAAGGATATCAGAATATTAAGAATATCTAGTGTTTAGTACTGTCGACAGGCTTTCTTTACCGAACGTACACAACTGTGACCGAATCTCATAATATATTCGTAACTCAGGCACACCTATAATACGTCGGTTGCGCTAGCTTTACTAAAGTGGAGGGAGCTATAACGAAAATGCTTCGAGGATACAGCTAGATGAGCGCCTTATGCTAACTGTTCCTTACTGCCAAATGGCTGGTTCGGGCAAGGTAAAAGCTAAAATTATAGCGCAACCGTAATTCACTCGGGGAGGACAACGAAACGGCATTGATTCGATTACGTCTTTCGGGACGATACGCTACGATGACGTCCTATCACAACGAAATCTATTGTACTCTGGGATATAGATACAATTAACATGGTACAAGACACCATATCGATACTCATAATGGCACATTCCGCATTAGCATAACCAAACTGATATTACGGCATTCCACAAGTAGCATAACCGCTCTGCACAACAGCATACCATGACCTGGCATAGTATGATACATTTTTTGCAAACTAGTGCCCACTCTTAAGCATGGTATGGTTCCGTGCAGTACATGATATTTGAGATGATATGCCCATTCTTTTCTATTAGAATAATTTTACGAATTCATGATGTTTAGCATTTTCTCTCAAATAAATAGCACTGTTATTCAGTTGGCGGCGAGTTGGGATTTCTGGCCAAATTCGTTATCCAGATTGTGTTGAATTTTGAGCAACGGCAGGACAGTTATTATACAATCCCAATAGCACACACGCTAGCGGGGAACAGGCACGGTGTCACTATACAAGGTGTATCAATAACAATAATATCGTCAATAGCGTCGCCTCGGCTCAAACGTAGTAAGATACTTTAAATTTGGTACATTCAACTTTTCCGAATGTTTTAATCCAACGGCAAGTTTTATTATCATTTACGTGCGTGCAACACCTGTCAGCAGTCGGGTCGGAGTTTATGTCGTGACCGGATATGCATAATTCAACCCAAAGGTCCAGAAAAACATTTGGACCGACTCCGGAAACCTATTTCAATTGGGACATTTCACAATTTCCACCGCTGGCAAACTTGATTTGTTTCATCGATACAATTTTCGTATTATTTATCCTACAAACTGATTACAATGAATCGTGGGCAATTAATATTCATGTTTTCTGAGCCAATTTGAGCTATTTTACGAAGCTAGCGGTTCTAACCCGCTCAGGCGAATGACGTTGGTAATCCGTCTTTTCACTAAATAATTACTCACCATTAGCCAGTGCTATGTTCACAAGTGTAAGAGATTGAGTAGAATTTTTCCGTTCGTCCACAATGAACCTTCGCACCACCGCTAATCAAGGCGGTGGGACGGTCCGTTCCGTCATGAAAAATGTGGCTCGACTCATCCAATGTGTATTTATTTAACTCAACCCAACTGCTTAGTTTCCGCCCACGAAAGTGAGGAGACGGTTGAATTCGCGGACAGGCCATCGAATGAGTGATGACCTACGTAGGGATGTCCGCTAAATTTACACAATCCTAGCCGGTACTTTGCGCTTAAACTGAATAACTGATCCTACCATTATTGTATGTCCTAACTACTTTCTTAAAAGATTCATTTTACTTGATGTGTTCCTCTTAATCACTACGAAGCGATGTCGGCTTTGTCGGGATAGGGCACCGGCCAAAGCTAACAAGCCAGGCGTAAATGGGATTCCCAATCCATTCACAACATGCACACACTCTTTATTCAATGCAAATTTTAACTCGCCAATA
>JASANE010029525.1:0-40485 GCA_030248225.1 Trileptium ribeirensis
GCAATGGCAAGAATCATAGCAACGGCAAAACATGTAAATGACAAACAATCAATGGCAAACAAAGGCAATTAGCGATAACCGTGGCACCCTGTACACATGAAAACTTCACTCCTGTAAACCTTTTCTGGTTCGATTTAAGGCCTTTTTAAGCAATTTCAGCGTCGAAATCGTTTGAAAGACACGTAACGGGCCGGAACGGGCCTGTTACAATTAATTAATATTCGGCAAGTCAGAGGCGGTAATATGAAAGTAAGTAATGTAAGTTATGTTTGTAAGTGCAAGAAAACTATTTTAAGTGATTTTGTCTAATATATACTTATAATGTTAATTAAACATAGCCGGGTAAAAGACTTGCCGATTGCTCGAACAAACATCCTTGCTATTCATATATAAATGATTTGCTGATAATCATAATGAACAGGCTACAGATTAACCATTTCCTTAATAAAGTCAAAGTGTTTGCAAAACAATCTTGAAGAACCTTTTCCCCACAAAGGTGGACGAAACATTCAAATAAGGGTCCACGACTCGTACACTGGTAGAGATATTGCTTATATAACCTCGGCAAGCGATCGAGTAACAACGCACGTGCAAACGGACACCGTTCGACAAACACCATAGGGTTTTACGCGCTGCGCAAAAGTATACGTTATGACAAATGTGTTACTTTATGAACGAAAGTGTTAGCTATGTAAAAATGAAGCTAGAGAACTTTAACTAACAAGTCGTTGGAGAAATATGAATCACGATAAGCGCCTGTTGGCGTTAGCTATTCATTATGCAAATTGCCGTATTGCTATTAACAGCAAAATTTTTGAAATGTTATTATCTTATTATCTAATATTAACTAATCAATAGGCGTTCAAGTTCTTCTGAGGATAATCGGTAGAAAGCTGTTTTGATATAGAGATTTAAAGACGTAATCCTAAAGTTTGATGTTCTTCGTTCGATTATAATGCGCTTGTTTATACGACAGCATGTTTATTTGCCACAAAATATTAAAAGCTAAATGTTCTGTTTCGCTTGCAATGTAATCGTGCTGTGTTGCGTATCTTCACATAATAAATATTGGTAGTATTGACCAAGAAGATACTGTTACGATTTGATCACATCTATTACTTAGGCAATTGCTGTCTAAAGCAATCAATTTAGAGCAGGATCATTCTATTTGTGTGACATGGAAATTCATTACATCAGCAAAGATTTATGTGAATCATAAAGTGCATCATACATAACAAAAAGTTTGAGCATATATGAACGAGTCTCCATTTCAAAAAACATTTATGTGCTTTCACGCCATTTACCTTGCCGAACAATATGCACTTTCAAATAACTGTATCTCCAGGTGTAAAATGAATTGGTGGTTTTGCTTAGTCACTCACATACCACTACATCGCTTAACTCCAGGAGAACCTGAAAGCTGTATTTTTGGTTGTTTGTATAACGCATAACTCAACGCTGGAAAGAGCATTTGTAGGCTGTTTTTGTTGTGATTATGACATATACTCCATAGAAGAGTGAGAAACAATCCAGCCAGACATTTTACTAAAATTTCGACTTGCACGTCCCTTCACCTCCTGGAGTCTCAGTGTCTGAAACGATTTGCCATTTGGCTCTGTAACCTGTCACAAGCGTACGATCACAAATAATTGAATTCAGTGATCGGAATCCTCTATTCCGAATTTTGGCCTATAAAACGGAAAGCGAAAAAATCCAGCAAAAATGACGTATTCAAAATTATAACAGTGTTAGTTTCCTGTTTATCGGTGATTATATTTTTATAATCGGGGATTAGATTTTGTTTTATCAAGGTTGAATAAACATGATGAGAAATATTGGCTCAAATCCATTTTCAACATCGACGAGCTGGTAGGGGTACTACAATACAGCATTGCGAGAAAACAAGATTCATTATATATTGAAGTCAGGTATGGTGGATATGAATGTCGTTAACCGATGGCCAGCCATTATCCCACAACGCATGAAAATTCTCACGGCCGGTCGGAAACCGGTTGTTTGAGTTCAAAACCGGTCGTTGGCCAACGCTGATCTTGTTGACGTCCATTAAAAGCTATCACGCCATTCCTGTTTGTGGCGAGTAACGGCCGGTCGGAAACCTGTTGTTTGAGTTTAAAACCGGCCGTTGCCCAGTGACGCTCTTGTTGACGTTCATTAAAAGCTATTACGCCATTCATGTTTGTGGCGAATAACGGCTTCAGGCAGTTTTCATGTCACCGGCAGAACAAACGAACGTTGAGAGTGCTATGTTTTTTCACCGTCGTTGTTTCTCCTAATCAAATTAGTTGACTTTTAACTTTGTTTTCTAATTTGCAACGTTCTTGGTTTTTTAGTGAAGCAACAGCTGCTAAACGATGTCAACACCGGGATATATTAAAAGTTTGAAACATTTTTAGTTTAAAAACTAAAACACTTACTGCTTACCAACTACGGATAAAACGTTAAAAAATACATTTGCATGGTAATGCAGATAAAAACGTAACACATATATATAGAAAGAGATAAGTGTAATAAAGTAATCTTCTTAGCCAACAAACTAAGGCCACATTGCTTGAGAAAACCCACTTGTAAAGTGGGTACGTAAAGCTGGCGTAAATAGAGTTTCCAAGTCGGAACGCTGGCGTCTGTTCACGGATTGTCCAAATTCTTCATCTCTTGATGGCCAGCAAGCTAAGGTCACATTGCTCCTGGGTGACCAATTGTAAAGTGGGTACCTAAAGCTGACGTAAACAGAGGTTCCACGTCGGAACGCTGGCGTCTATTTACGGATTGTCCTGAGCTTGGCATCTCTTCACGGATTAGCCAGCAAACTAAGATCACATTGCTCCTGGGAGCCCACTTGTAAAGGTGGTACCTGAAGCTGACGTAAATAGAGTTTCCACGTCGGAACGGTGGTGTCTGTTCACGGATTGACCAAACTTGGCATCTCTTCACGGATTAGCCAGCAAACTAAGGTCACATTGCTCCTGGGAGCCCACTTGTAAGGTGGGTACCTAAAGCTGACGTAAATAAAGTTTCCATGTCGGAACGATGGCGTATCTTCACGGATTGAGCTTGCGCAAATTTGGCCGATAAAATGTCACAAAACGAGAGAGATCACCAGTCGCACCACCCACGTCAGCGACTTTTTTTTTAATTTGGCGTGTCAAAACTGATTAGTTTCTGATTTTCTCGTGTTAAAACGTATCGTTTTAAAACTATCAAATCCGTATGAATTTGGGGACAAGTTAACTTGCCGTAACAAATATTTCAAAATTGGCGTTGTGGCCATTGTAAAATATAGATTATACTCAAAATTTCACTATTAAAATGAACTCAACCTATTGTACATCTCGTATTTTATGGCTGAACTCCATTTTTGAAAGTTTATTTAGAGAATAACATAACGCATATTCTGATAATCAGCCAAGAGCCCGGATCAAAAGGAAATTTTATCGCCAAACTAATTTGGCCCACACTCTTTCGAATTAGGCTGTTTAAAATGACTCGTTTTAAAACGAGAAAACTGGAAACCGATCGATTTAGACATCCTAAATCGAAACGGCTTTTAATTTTATCCCTCTAACTGGGCACATTTTGCAGTAGCTCTCCGGATAATTTATTCATTTGTATAGATTTTTGTGTTAAAACCAATTGGGATTACCAATATTGTGTGATTATGGCACTGATAAAAACATTATGTTTTGGGTAATTTAATTAGTGAAACCAGAATTCGAGTGGTGAGAACAATCCCCGAAGTCTGTTGTGTAAAGCACACACAAACTAAGCCTACACACAGTACGCAGGTGCAGAACTATATAAACCGTGAGTGATGAATCATAGTTACGCCCGCCTCTTTTGATAGCCAACGTATGCAGTAGACAAAACATGATACAACGAGTACAAAACAATCAACTAACAATTTAATAATTCAATAAGACCCTAAATTGACCGTGAAAAGAACGTTAAAGAATTCAAACCAACACTTGAGAAAAATCTCATTTTTCATACCTAGTATGAAGCAGGAGTGTGAAATATATTTGCCACATAATATTTTTGACACTCGCTATCAGCTTGTTGGTCCAGAAAACCCCGTATGCGACACTAAAACCTACAATAAGCACACATTTAGGCGCATTTCCCACGACTTTTCACCAAATATGAAATTTGGCGCCAACTATAAGCTTATAGACTCCAGATTGGGAAGTAGTTGAAAAACTTGTTATATATCATTGGAAAGCCCTGGTGAAGCTACATGGAATAGGCCTATCAGTTTGCGGATACCTCGTGTACTTATTGAGAAAATTCGCAAAAACTTGAGGGTGTGCCCGAAAAATGGACCAAAATGACGTCATTTTGCCCCATAACTTTTCCCACGGCAAAAATATTCAAAAATCGGGCTCAGTCACTACACCTAAATCGGCCATTGAGGTTCGAATGAGCTATCTCGCATCAAAATCCGTCCAACCATTATCGAGATCCAGGTGTGACAGACGCACACAGACACACAGACAGGACCTCCTCAACCCCCCTCCAAAGCCAAAATTGAAAATTCTCGTTCCACTCGCTCGCTTCGCAAAGAGCCGAACTGCATGAAAAGTTGAAAAATGCGAAGCAGAAAAGCCATGCTGAAGCGTTGCAAAGTATGAGGTTGTGATGGGAAAGATTGCGCAAGAAATCTTCCCCTTCACATATATATTTTCAGGTGTTCTCGACCTGCAGTTAGTCAACGACAGGGGCCAGGTTAAGTTAGATATATACAATAACAATCGGCGTTTAAACAAGAAAATAGATTCTCTTGAAGCAATTCTTGGGAGAATGATCGCACAAATTATTGCCTATATACTGCTGGGAGCTAAACCTTTTCCGAAGATATGTGAGGAAAGTCAAGCTGTTCCTCGACGCGTATTGATACTCGTTGTAAAATACAATGTTTCATCTTTTTATGACCGTTTACATATAGATAAGCAGCAGATTGAAATTATCAAGGTGACAAGGACAAAACTAGAGACATTTTTCTTAAAATTTGTTTCTATGAATACAGCAACGTCAGTCAAATAAATTAAGGCTCAGTTAGACTGATTTTTATTACCTTTTGCATGAAAGGCAAAATTACTTCTAAGGCTCAGTTCGCCTGATTTTTATTACCTTTTGTATGAAAGACAAAAATACTTCTACATGTCATAAATTTGTTTATAGAATAAGGCAACTTCAGTCAAATATATTCAGGCCCAGTTAGCTTGATTTTTATTACCGTTTACACAACAGATAAAAATACTTCTACATGTAATAAATTTGTTTCTTGAATACGGCAACGTCAGTCAAATAAATTAAGGCTCAGTTAGACTGATTTTTATTACCTTTTGCATGAAAGGCAAAATTACTTCTAAGGCTCAGTTCGCCTGATTTTTATTACCTTTTGTATGAAAAACAAAAATACTTCTACATGTCATAAATTTGTTTATAGAATAAGGCAACTTCAGTCAAATATATTCAGGCTCAGTTAGCTTGATTTTTATTACCGTTTACACAACAGATAAAAATACTTCTACATGTAATAAATTTGTTTCTTGAATACGGCAACGTCAGTCAAATAAATTCAGGCTCAGTTCGCCTGATTTTTATTACCTTTTGCATAAAAGACAAAAATACTTCTACATGTAATAAATTTGTTTCTAGAATAAGGCAACTTCAGTCAAATATATTCATGCTCAGTTAGCTTGATTTTTATTACCGTTTACAAAACAGATAAAAATACTTCTACATGTAATAAATTTGTTTCTAGAATACGGCAACGTCAGTCAAATAAATTCAGGCTCAGTTAGACTGATTTTTATTACCATTTGCATGAAAGACAAAAATACTTCTACAAGTAATAAATTTGTTTCTAGAATACGGCAACGTCAGCCAAATAAATTCAGGCTCAGTTCGCCTGATTTTATTACCTTTTGCATGAAACACAAAACTACTACATGTAATAAATTTGTTTCTAGAATAAAGCAACGTCAGTCAAATAAATTCAGGCTCAGTTAGCTTGATTTTTATTGCCGTTTACACAACAGATAAAAATACTTATACATGTAATAAATTTGTTTCTAGAATACGGCAACGTCAGTCAAATAAATTCAGGCTCAGTTGGACTGATTTTTATATTTTTTGCATCAAAGGCAAAATTACTTCTAAGGCTCAGTTCGCTTGATTTTTATTACCTTTTGTATGAAAGACAAAAATACTTCTACATGTCATAAATTTGTTTCTAGAATACGGCAACGTCAGTCAAATAAATTCAGGGTCAGTTCGCCTGATTTTTATTACCGGTTACACAAAAGATAAAAATACTTCTACATGTAATAAATTTGTTTCTAGAATACGGCAACGTCAATCAAATAAATTCAGGCTCAGATCGCCAGATTTTTTATTACCTTTTGCATAAAAGACAAAAATACTTCTACATGTAATAAATTTGTTTCTAGAATACGGCAACGTCAGTCAAATAAATTCAGGCTCAGATAGACTGATTTTTATTACCTTTTGCATGAAAGGCAAAATTACTTTTAAATGTAATAAATTTGTTTCTACAAAACGGCAACGTCAGTCAAATAAATTCAAGCTCATTCGCCTGATTTTTATTACCGTTTACACAACAGATAAAAATACTTCTACATGTAATAAATTTGTTTCTAGAATACTTCAACGTCAGTCAAATATATTCAGGCTCAGTTCGCCTGATTTTTATTACCTTTTGCATAAAAGACAAAAATACTTCTACATGTCATAAATTTGTTTCTAGAATACGGCAACGTCAGTCAAATAAATTCAGGCTCAGTTCGCCTGATTTTTATTACCGTTTACATGAAAGACAAAAATACTTCTACATGTTATAGTTGTAGCTAAAATATATATCAGACAAATGTTAGCTAATTCTACCTGGCTGGTAGGCATTAGATCTGAACTGACACGAGGTTATAAGAATAAACCTAGTTTTAGAATTAATGAAAATAGCTCTGTCGATCTGTATGGCATTTGTGTTTTACAAAAAGCAATTGTTTCAATAGCACTGTCGTTCAATATCAGGCCATCTGTTTATATTTTTCTCTAGTGATTTAGATTTAGTTGATACTAAACGATTCAAGCTAGGCTTATAAAAATGTTATTTTAGCCAAATTTGCGTAACAAAGTCATACGCGCCCTAGAAAAATTGTTAACTAGCAAAAGTACATAAATCTTATACGTGATATTATGTGTTTTATGGTAATATTTATTGTGTGGGTGGGTCTTTTATTTTTATGTCGGCTATCGGGGCTTAAACGGGAAGAGAAAGACTGAGGGTTTGTGGACTAGTATGCCGGTGGGGCTAATCTAGATGGCTAATTTACTGGCCGTTAACTTACGACATGGTAAGTGTTGGCAAATATCTCTCAGTATGGTAAATATTGACAAATACCTTTACATTGGCCTGATGACCTGATTAGATGCTGCGCTAGGTCTGTTGGGTGTAGCGCCATTGCTCTTAATTGTTTGCCAGGCAGATCCAACCATGAGTAATATTTAGCTCAATCGAAACGGCTAAGTAATAAACCTAATTGATAAATACCAATTGTTAATTATTCATAGGTAAAAATTGAGCAAATCGGTGTATTCTCTGCAAAGTTACAGACGATAGCAGTAACGTTTGTACATTGTGATCCGGATAATATATATACCAACCCCGTATTGCTCTTCCATATATTTCACTTATTAAGTTACTCTAGAGGATTTCTCTATAGAAGTGCCGTGTTTTGTCCTGAGAAAATGCTAACAAATATTAAGAACAATCAATTTAAAGTACAAAAAATTGCAGTGTTAATAATTTGCAACTATTATTTGATACAACTTTTACATTTATTTATATGTCAACAAGTTTCAGAAAAGTCCGGTCACATCTGACCATTTATTATTAACGCATGTTTTTGGAATTCAGCTGTTTCCACTATATTAATGAAATGATAAAAATGCTGTGTAATACTACATCTGTAATATTTTTTGGTACAACTTTTACATTTATTTATATGTCAACAAGTTTCAGAAAAGTCCGGTCACATCTGACCATTTATTATTAACGCATGTTTTTGGAATTCAGCTGTTTCCACTATATTAATGAAATGATAAAAAATGCTGTGTAATACTACATCTGTAATATTTTTTGGTACAACTTTTACATTTATTTATATGTCAACAAGTTTCAGAAAAGTCCGGTCACATCTGACCATTTATTATTAACGCATGTTTTTGGAATTCAGCTGTTTCCACTATATTAATGAAATGATAAAAATGCTGTGTAATACTACATCTGTAATATTTTTTGGTACAACTTTTACATTTATTTATATGTCAACAAGTTTCTGAAAAGTCCGGTCACATCCGACTATTTATTATTAAGGCATGTTTTTGGAATTCAGCTGTTTCCACTATATTAATGAAATGATAAAAAATGCTGTGTAATACTACATCTGTAATATTTTTTGGTACAACTTTTACATTTATTTATATGTCAACAAGTTTCAGAAAAGTCCGGTCACATCTGACCATTTATTATTAACGCATGTTTTTGGAATTCAGCTGTTTCCACTATATTAATGAAATGATAAAAAATGCTGTGTAATACTACCTCTGTAATATTTTTGATACAACTTTTACATTTATTTATGTGTCAACAAGTTTCTGAAAAGTCCGGTCACATCCGACTATTTATTATTAAGGCATGTTTTTGGAATTCAGCTATTTCCACTATATTAATGATAAGAAATACTATGTAATACTACCACTGTAATATTTAAAAGCCTTTTATACCCAAATTAATTTCTACTGTGACATTTATGTACTAGTTGTTGCGGCACTAGTCCTGGTGGAAATCGGTCATCTCAAATTTCACCTGCAATAAATAAATGTCAATTTAGTTCAACTAACCTAACGATTTTCTGTAATATTTAAAAGACATTTATAGCCGAATTATTTTCTGCTATGACATTTAAGTATTAGTTGTTTAATGGCCTAAGTTGAACTAATATGATCTGGTAGTTGAACTAAAATGAACCGGTATTACGGCACTAGTCCTGGTGCAAATCGATCATCCCAAATTTCACCTGCAATAAATAAATATCAATTTAGCTCAACTAACATTAACGATAACAATAACTGTCTCAGTTATCGGGCTGACTATTACAATAGCAATCATAATAGCAACGTGCTACAAAAACATAATTCTTATAATAATAATAATCATAAATCCCCTCGCTCTTCTTTAATAACGACGAATCGCTTTTGTCCAAAGCATCAACTGAGGAGCAAAAATGTACCCAGTAACGCTCAAGATGGAGCAGATATTTACTCGGATTTAACAGCGGCTTCAACAACAACAATTGGGGGCCCGAGTGATAGAAACAGGCAGTGTATTTCAAGCTCGTCAAGGATTGTTACGTTTAGCGGGTTATCAACAATGCCAAATCTAGCCAAATCTCCGCCTTCAACTGAAATTACATCCCTTCGACCTGATATATCGACAAGTAGCAGTAGTAGTAGTAATAAACCATATCATTTACACAATTTGCAGCGTGATATTGTTGGACAGTTTGGTGGACATCGATCGAAGAATACATCGTGTGTATCGTTACGATGTTCGTCTGACGTTGTTGATAACTACAACAGTGGTCGTATATTGCCGGAACCAACTGCGCCAATAGGGAATGTTGTAAAAGCACGGCGTCGTTTATTGGCAATTAAAATTAGTCTTGTTACTTGTTTATGTTTGGTTGGAGTGATTTTAGCAGTTTCTGTGTTACTCGTTTTGACAGGTGAGCTAAGAAGAAATTAATAATAACAACCCAACGTTTTTCCAACTACCGTTGTGTCTTTAATGCACTAAAACCGTATTTTTGTACCAAATCCGCGGCTTTAGCGAAAAGACGCATAACATTGTATACTATTTTCTGGCAATAGCACAGTCTCCTATTTGTGCTTTTACTATATTTGGATATATCCAAGCTAAAATTGCGAAGACGAATTTTAGTCATTAGTACATAAATTATATGTTTTGTCGCTTAGTATATGAATTTAATTACATTGCTATGGCGTAGAGTTTGTAGTCAATCTTTTTCTCTTGATGTTTTAGGTTATCTACCAAAATTCTAATTTTAACTGTAGTGGCTAATTACCTGACCGAGGCGCTTAATAGTATTCATGATAGGTAACTAAAATAAAAAGAAACTATAAGTAAAAATGTAGTGTAAACTATTGTAGTTAACATGTTTTGATAGCTGAAGATACATCTTGAAGGATCGGTTTTTGAAAGTAATATGCTTTACATTCATTATTTATAGAACCATTTATAATCTATCATTCATTTTCCTTAAAATTGTTCAAACGATGTTCAGCAAAAATATCAAACAAAATCGGATACTAAATGAACAGTACTAAAAATTATGTATATACATTACTATCTATAATACAGTCAAAAAAGTATTATCTGTCAATAAATCCTTCAATATATCAATCAATCTGCACTTTTGATTCTAATATAAACCAATCAAAATTGCCTATTCTATAATACAATCATATCAGCCGCTATCAGCCTCAGTCTATGGTTAAGCACTGATAATCGTGCGATACTTACCTATATAAAGCAAGGTCCAAAAGGCCTATATACGCTTTGTGGGACAATTTGGGAGTGTGTTTGTTCTAATATGACCGATCAGCCTCAGTGTACGGTTAAGCACAAATCGTGCGATACTTACCTATATAAAGCAAGGTCCAAAAGGCGTATATACGCTTTGTGGGACAATTTGGGAGTGTGTTTGTTCTAATATGACCGATCAGCCTCAGTGTACGGTTAAGCACTGATAATCGTGCGATACTTACCTATATAAAGCAAGGTCCAAAAGGCCTATATACGCTTTGTGGGATAACTTGGGAGTGTGTTTGTTCTAATATGACGATCAGCCTCAGTGTACGGTTAAGCACTGATAATCGTGTGATACTTACCTATATAAAGCAAGGTCCAAAAGGCCTATATACGCTTTGTGGGACAATTTGGGAGTGTGTTTGTTCTAATATGACCGATCAGCCTCAGTGTACGGTTAAGCACTGATAATCGTGCGATACTTACCTATATAAAGCAAGGTCCAAAAGGCCTATATACGCTTTGTGGGACAATTTGGGAGTGTGTTTGTTCTAATATGACCGATCAGCCTCAGTGTACGGTTAAGCACTGATAATCGTGCGATACTTACCTATATAAAGCAAGGTCCAAAAGGCCTATATACGCTTTGTGGGATAACTTGGGGGTGTGTTTGTTCTAATATGACGATTAGCCTCAGTGTACGGTTAAGCACTGATAATCGTGTGATACTTACCTACATAAAGCAAGGTCCAAAAGGCCTATATACGCTTTGTGGGATAACTTGGGAGTGTGTTTGTTCTAATATGACGATCAGCCTCAGTGTACGGTTAAGCACTGATAATCGTGCGATACTTACCTATATAAAGCAAGGTCCAAAAGGCCTATATACGCTTTGTGGGACAATTTGGGAGTGTGTTTGTTCTAATATGACCGATCAGCCTCAGTGTACGGTTAAGCACTGATAATCGTGCGATACTTACCTATATAAAGCAAGGTCCAAAAGGCCTATATACGCTTTGTGGGATAACTTGGGAGTGTGTTTGTTCTAATATGACGATCAGCCTCAGTGTACGGTTAAGCACTGATAATCGTGTGATACTTACCTATATAAAGCAAGGTCCAAAAGGCCTATATACGCTTTGTGGGATAACTTGGGAGTGTGTTTGTTCTAATATGACGATCAGCCTCAGTGTACGGTTAAGCACTGATAATCGTGCGATACTTACCTATATAAAGCAAGGTCCAAAAGGCCTATATACGCTTTGTGGGACAATTTGGGAGTGTGTTTGTTCTAATATGACCGATCAGCCTCAGTGTACGGTTAAGCACTGATAATCGTGCGATACTTACCTATATAAAGCAAGGTCCAAAAGGCCTATATACGCTTTGTGGGACAATTTGGGAGTGTGTTTGTTCTAATATGACCGATCAGCCTCAGTGTACGGTTAAGCACTGATAATCGTGCGATACTTACCTATATAAAGCAAGGTTCAAGAGGCCTATATACGCTTTGTGGGATAACTTGGGAGTGTGTTTGTTCTAATATGACGATCAGCCTCAGTGTACGGTTAAGCACTGATAATCGTGTGATACTTACCTATATAAAGCAAGGTCCAAAAGGCCTATATACCCTTTGTGGGACAATTTGGGAGTGTGTCTGTTATAATATGGCCAGTTTTAAAAGCTTGATTGAACTGCGTATAAATTAATTGTGTGCTAATGGTAATTCCACTTGTTATATAATCATGTAGCTATTGTATAATTATTAATGCTTCTCAAAATATTTTCCGGACGTTACTAAATAAACAATATTCAAATTGTTTGCTCAAAAGTTTTCAATTGAAAATATAAACGGAATCTGTTTATAATGTGATCGTTATTTTTCGTATTGAATTTTTGGTTTAAAATCTTGGGAAATAACACTCTTTAGACATTTGTCTGAATTGTAATTCAAGTCATTGTAATTCAATGGATAGTTGAAATCTTGTTTCGTCTATTTTTAGCATAAATGGTATCAAAACTATTTGTGTTCAAATTTTAAAACTTTGAAAAATGTATATATAAGAAACTAGTTAGATTTGAACAAATTCTTTTCAGATGTTGAATTTCAAATTTTGGGATCACAGCTTTTGATCCTTTATTAATGACTTATACTCCAATAAGATTTCTAAATGTCATTGAAGTAATTCACGTACTATGCGGGCTGTACCCACAGCATCCAGTTCCTCTATATATATTTTTGAGATTAATCTGGTTAAATGTAGTGAAATGTTCTGCGGTGCATTATTATTTATCTGTAATTATATTATTTCTACTATGTATATTTAAACTGTTTAAACAACATAGAATAAATTCCAAGACCCAATGACCTACGCTGAAACGTGATATCGTAGTTAAATTTGCTGAATTAGGTGTTTAGACATTTTGTTCATGTAGTGAAAGAAGAAGGTTTATGTTTGCTACATTTCATGATAAACCGCTTGTTTCTGTGCAAGATAAACCTCTCGGTCTTATGGAAAGGTATTTTTTTTCAAATTGGAGCAAAAACACTGTAAATAAACTGCTGCCTGTTTTATGCCACGGTACAGGGTATTCTCAAGTCACACACATATGTATTGTATGTGCCCTAGCAAAACCAGACGCAGTTCGCGCGGTGAAGGAAGAAGCTGGAGAGGTGGGTTGCTCCCACCTTTACGATTATTGATCAACAAATTTATCTCATATTTTTTCTTAAATTTTTTATGACCCGACTGAGGTTATACTGGGACTACAGCCCCTCTCTATCCACTAGTGTGGCGCGTATATTTTAAGCTATAATTGTACTTATACTCAACGCAAGCGTGTAGCAAAACTTCTAATTTATTTGGGGCAGAAGGGAATGTCAATCATAATAATGTTCTCTAGAGAACAAACACAATACAGGGAGGCGTCGTTCCTCCACTCCTCAATCAAATAAATTGTACCGTCGCTAAAATCAGACAAAATTAACGGAAAGTTTGATTTTTCAATAATGTTCACTGATGAACAAGCTCAATATCAGGAGGCGTCGTTCCTCCCGTCCTTTATTAAATAAATTGTGCCGTCGCTAAAATCACACAAAATTAACGGAAAGTTTAATTTTTTAATAATGTTCTCTGGAGAACAAACTCAATATCAGGAGGCGTCGCTCCTCCACTCCTCAATTAAATAAATTGTACCGTCGCTAAAATCAGACAAAATTAACGGAAACTTTGATTTTTCAATAATGTTCACTGATGAACAAGCTCAATATCAGGAGGCGTCGTTCCTCCCGTCCTTTATTAAAAAAAATTGTGCCGTCGCTAAAATCACACAAAATTAACTGAAAGTTTAATTTTTCAATAATGTTCTTTGGATAACAACTCAATATCAGGAGGCGTCGCTCCTCCACTCCTCAATTAAATAAATTGTACCGTCGCTAACATCAGACAAAATTAACGGAAAGTTTGATTTTTCAATAATGTTCACTGATGAACAAGCTCAGTATCAGGAGGCGTCGCTCCTCCACTCCTTAATTAAATAAATTGTACCGTCACTAAAATCAGACAAATTTAACGGAAAGTTTAATTTTTCAATAATGTTCACTGGAGAACAAGCTCAACATCAGGAGGCGTCGCTCCTCCCGTCCTTTATTAAAAAAAATTGTGCCGTCGCTAAAATCACACAAAATTAACTGAAAGTTTAATTTTTCAATAATGTTGTCTGGTGAACAAACTTAATATCAGGGGACGTCGTTCCTCCCCTCCTCTATTAAATAAATTGTACCGTCACTAAAATTACACAAAATTAACGGAAAGTTGAATTTTTCAACAATGTTCTCTGGAGAATAAACTCAATATCAGGGGGCGTCGCTCCTCCCCTCCTCTGTTAAATAAATCGCACAAAATCAACAAAAACTTTAATTTTTAATAATGTTGTCTGGAAAACAAACTCAATATCAGGAGGCGTCGCTCCTCCCCTTCTCAATTAAATAAATTGTACTGTCGCTAAAATCAGACAAAACTAATGCGCAGTTTAATTTTTCAATAATGTTCTCTGGAAAACAAACTCAATATCAGGAGGTGTCGCTCCTAACCTCCTCTATTAAATAAATCGCTTTTACCGTCGCTAAAATCAGACAAAATTAAAGAGAAAGTTTAATTTTTCAGTAATGCTCTGTGGAGAACAAACTCAATATCAGGGGCGTCGCTCCGATATTCAAGTTTGCAGAACAACATGGAGTGCAAAGTTTGTGATTTTGTGGTAACAGAGGAGGGGAGGACGACGCCCCCTGATATGAGTTATTCTCCAGAGAACGATATAAAAATTCGACTTTCCGAATTTTGGTAGTTAGGATTTAATTTACAATTATTTATAGAGGAGGGGGACGTCCGATAAGAGTGTTCACCAGACGAGATGTAAAAATAAACTCAGAGGGATTTGCGACGGGCCACCAGATATAAAGGACGGAAAACCAACGCCTCCAAATAAACTGTTCTCCAGGAACATTAAGGAAAAAAAAGTCCGAGATGTCTAGATTTTCAGAAACAGACATTTTAAAAGGAGGGAGGAGCGACGCCCTCGATCGAGCTCGGGGGAACAGAAAAACAACCTTCAAGTTTATTTAATTAGAATCAAAAGAACAACACCTCCTGATATTGAGTTGTTATCCAAAGAACATTATTGAAAAATTAAACTTTAGTTAATTTTGTGTCGTTTAGCGACAGCAATTTTTTTTAATAAAGGACGGGAGGGAACGACGCCTATAAATATTGAGCTTGTTCATCAGTGAACATTATTGAAAATCAAAGTTTTACCGTTAACTTTGTCTAAATTTAGCGACGGTATTTAGTTTTATTAGAGAAATGGAGCGACGAGCCTAATATTGAGTTTGTTCTCCAGAGAACATTATTAAAATTAGATTTTTGCGTTAATTTTGTGTGATTTTAGCGAACGGCACAATTTATTTAATAAAGGACGGGAGGAACGACGCATTCCTGATATGAGCTTGTTCATCAGTGAACATTATTGAAAAATCAAACTTTCGTTAATTTTGTCTAAGATTTTAGCGAACGGTACAATTTATTTGATTGAGATGAAAGGGAACGAACTCGCCTCCCTGTATTGTGTTTGTTCTATCAACATTATTATGATTGACATTCCCCTTCTGCAAATAAATTAAAAGTTTGCTACACGCTGCGTAATTATAGTACGATTATAGCTTAAAATATACGCGCCACGTGGCTGTATGACCTCCGCAACGAGTCATGAATTTAAGAAAAAATATGAGATAAATTTGTTGATCAATAATCGTAAAGGGTGGGAGCGACCCGCCTCTCCACTTTCTTCCTTTCACCGCGCGAACTGTCCGTCTGGCTTGTTAGGGCACATACAATACATATGTGTAATTTGAGAATACCCCCTGTACCATGGCATAAAAAACAGGCAGTTTATTTACAGTGTTTTGCTCAATTTTGTGAAAAAATTGTTATAAACCGAGAGGTTGCACAGAACAAGCGGTTTATCATGAAATGTAGCAAACCTCTTTCTTCACTCACATGAACAAAATGTCTAAACACCTAATTCAGCAAATTTATCAGGTAACGATTGCAAATTTATTTAGTCTCGGGTCATTTCACGCTACGATGACCTTTTGGTCGGGGGGGGGGGGGGTAAAACTGGATATTTTGGCCAGTAGCACGTAAACGTGCAGGGAACTGGTAAAAATGTTATTTGCGCTAGGAAGCGTCATTAGTTAGCTAGTTCAAACAAAAAAATTTTCGGCTTCACGCACGCCGTAAGAGGCTGGACATCCACATAAGTCCCAAATTGACAAAAATCGTAATGACTAATTTTACGACCTCTTTTTTTCGGGTAGTGTCGTGGCTCCGTGTTCGAAGTTATGGCCCAAATTCTTTTCTATGCAGGATTAGTCAGGTCTACACAACATTTTTAATTGCACGATTTTCAAATCTACTCCAATCATGGAGAGTGACAGCTGTCGATATGGCATGAACCCCAGTTTTACCCCCCCCCCCGACCAAATTCCTTTTTTGGTCATTGCTCGTTACTTATGCATGGTACATAAACGTTGTTCATATATCATACCTGTCCCCTGGATGCCTTTTGAAAAAATATTAACCCAGGTGCTTGCTGTTACTTACCCCAGCGCTAGGGTCAAAAGATCGATTTTAGCACATTTGATTACCCCCCCCCCCGACCGTTGCTAGTTAGGGGTATGGTGGAGTCAGTAGAAGTCAATTAATTTGTCTGTTATGGTTCTTTCCAATCATGAAGCGAATGGTGAAACGACCGGAGCTCTATCTCGCGCCCAACCTGTTGATCTCAGGCTTTTACCCACCCCCGACCACACTTTTACCCACCCCCGACCACCACCAAAATGTGGAAAAATCGAACATACGATGTTATTTCGAGGAAATTTCACGCTTTTGGTTCATAATACATTGTGGCAATACATTTGGACGACATATGTCGCAAAATTATTTTTTTAAAAAAATTCTAAATTTACCCCCCCCCCGACCATGGTCTCAGGCATGTACACTGGCAGTTGATATGGGCTGCCATTTTGTACCCTCATAGTGGAAATTGTGGTATAGAATATCTTACATACCGTTTTCAAGTTAACTATGCTGGTTAAACACGGTCGAATTGGCCATTTCACATTTTTACCCCCCCCCGACCACAAGCTACTTCCGGTATTCTAACATATCTGGCAAAGGGTATGTTTTGAATTTTTTTGCATAACACTTCCCCCAGGCTAAACTATCGATATAAATAGCTACCGTTTATGGCCGCTTCGTTTCCATTTAATAACCGGTATAAATCGGCACCCCCGTGTTTTAAAAGTGTTAAATTTGACCCAAGAATAGGCATAAAAAGCTTAATTTTTGATATACGGAGTTCCGCATAACGTCATTTTGACCGCGCTGACGGGCTGCACGAGATACGATCACAAAATCGAGGCTAGATGCAACCTGGAGCATACCAGAGGCCATTTTATGGTACCTTGCGGAGCAGCAGGGGGTGGTATTTGAGAAGCCATAGCATAAAAACGGTTAAAAAATTTACTATAACGACCTCGAATTACGGATCCTTGATGTTTTTTGGTCATATGGTGTAAAAATAAAGATAATCGGAGCCAAAAAAGTCATTAGTCATTTTTTCTGGGGCAAAACGTCATCGTAGCGTGAAATGACCCTTTTATGAGTTGAGTTACGCTGGCATACTATTAGGAAGCTGCAACAGTCCGAGCTAGTGATGTCCAACCACACAGTAGTATATTACTGTGGAAGTGGTTACTCTTGGTGAACAGTTTGTATGGAATAACATGAGCTGTGAATTATCAAACCCCATGTATAACACTGTAGTTTGTTTTCCTATAGTTTCTTTGGAAACTACACTTTTCTAGACTTGTTGCTGATTCCTCACTCTTTACCATCTACTCGAGGAAATAGCACGGCTATCGAAACCCGAACGAGTGCACTTACCCAACCTCCCGTAGTACAGCGGTTTTTAGTGACTCCTATGCCGAACTCGCATTTTTTAGCATTGCGGTCGTGTAGATCTGTTGTTGCTAAGCATATTGACCATGGCTGGTTATGCACGTTTCCCTAAATCACCATTTGTATGTAGCATGAAATGCTGCAGTATAGGCGAATGACATTATAGTTACAACTGCTTAAACTATTAAGATTATAAAACTGAATATGACTGCTTTTTATATGTACGACACATTAGATGTCCACTACAACTACCGTCTTACCTTGGTATTTAGGTGATGCCAAGACGGAGTTTCGGCTCACCGCTAATATTAAGACGTGTCTTTAAAAATTATGTTCAGACGCCATCATGGTATTATGATACAATTAAACCGGCTTCTTTTCAAGGCTATAAAGGTACAGCGTAAGTTGTTTTCTTGTGCAGCTCACTGTTTGGATTTGTACTTCATAAAATTTCCATTTTTCCATCACCACAACCTCGTTTTGTTTGTTTAATTGGATAATAATTATTGTCATCTAGTTATTCCTTTCCAATGTGTGTTTTAGTAGCTATTTCCCCGATGTTAAACTCACCGCAATGCGTATTGTCGCGTTTAAGAAGCTGCGAGTTGCGAACTTCATTTTTTTCGTAAATTTAATGCCACCTTTCATTTTCTGATGAGCTAGATACGGTTGTAGTATCGAGCGAGCGGTTGTAGTAGCGCTTTAAAATACAGTGTCTAGTTCTATATTTATGCTTTTATTTCAAATACCATACGAACCAAGGAGCAATAAATTTTTTCATAAATTTGAAAATTTATGAGCAAGTACCAACCGAGCTACAGTTGTCAACTATTGATTATGCATTCAGTTTGTTTTCTGAACTGAAATCATTTTGAATTAGTAGTTTCAGATTAGTTCGTCCTGTAACATTGATAGAATAGGGTATGTGTAGTTGAAGATGGAAAGGGAAACCGAATGAATTACTAAAAGACCAGCGTAATTTTATTCTAGATACGCATTTATCAGGGAGTAACCGGAATTCCGGTTCCGGCGAAAATCGTGTTCCCGTTGCGGTTCAGGCAAAGGGCAAAAACATTACCGGAACCGGAATTCCGGTTTAAAAATTTTGTCTGAAATTTTCCACGTTTTTTGCTTCATCCTGTAATCCAAACATATGTAATTTATATTATACCATGATCAAGCTCCAATACAACCAAGCAAAAGAAAAGATTAACTAACCAATTTGCCGTGTGAAACGTAAGTAGGGCACATAATTTGAGCAGGAATTTTTCATAATAACCTGCAGGAGTTTCTTAAATCAAAGCCAGGTCGATGCTTGTAGCAGTTATTTTACACATCCAGGAGTCTGTGGGATACGTTTAAATTAAACCGGTCCAACTCGGTAACAGAGTATGGCTTACGCAGAAGTACTTAGGGTATGCTTGGCTAACATAAATTGCGTCAAGCACCCGCCAGTGCGCTTGTAAACTTAGTAAATCAGTCTAAATTGAAGTAAACTAACGTTATCTGCAACTCAGCTAGAAACTGCTTTCTTGGCAATGAACTGTATTTATTGAAACTGTGCGAGCAGCATCACAGTGTGTCTCATTTATAGCATTCTGATTAGAAAGTTATCATCATTATGATCTAACTGACGGGCACTGTTTGTGCAACGCTAGCCTAAACAGTGTCTCTGACCACTGATCAGAAAATTGCCTTCTATCTATTATTTTCTCTTAGAATCATATAAACCAATAATTTTAAGTTTCCTACAGAAGAACATGCAACAAACGTATGTGTAGTAAAGGGAGGTGACTGGAGACAGAGCGAAAGTGTGTATTCTACGCTCCAAGCTGTGTAAGCACATTCGATTTGATGCAGTATGCGCATTGGTGTATAGTGGAAGACATTTTTTGCTCTGAATGTCCAAAAACCGACATATTTGATCGATAAATAAACATTATTAGCTTCCTCAGTCTCTTTAAAGTTTCAGAAAGGCAATAATACCAACGCAATACATTAAGTTTAATGTAAAAGTGATTTTTAATGCATTTTAAATTCACTATACCTTCATTTCTTCCATCATCTGTTTTACTATATATAAATTTCGAAGACCAGGTTCTGGTTCCGGATCCGGTTTAAATGGACGGTTCCGGTTGCTGGTTCCGGTTCCGGTAAATTTCGGTTCCGGTTATTCCCTGGCATTTATCTATGTATCACTTAACTATTGATTACGTAAGCATTGACTTTATTTTCTGATTTAAAATCATTTTGAATTATTAGTTTGAAATTAGTTCCCCTCAACAATGATAGAATAGGGTATGTGTACCTGAAGGTGGAGAGAGAAGCCGAATGAATAATTTGAAAACCAGCGTAATCTTATTCTAGGTAGTTTGGTTTAAACTCTGTTAAAACGCAGAAATAGCACGGCTTGGGATAATCCAAATACACAACGACAACATAAACGCAATATTACAGGTATGTAAATTGATTGAGATGCGAATGTGGATCGCAAGATTTAGGACCTTACCCTTAGAGAATACTATATTTTACTAATTACCGTTTGTCTGTTTATCTTTTTGTTTGCTTGTATGTGTGTCCCAAGTTTTGGGTCCGATATCTTTCACCTATACTTTTGAACCCGTCCATGGATTTGGCTGGGGTTTTTTGTTAGGTAGGAAATTGATATGGGAATGCTGGAACAAAACATTTTGGCTAACCCTTTTACCTCCAGCCCCATTTGAATTCCAAAATAATGTAATTTTAGATTTTTTCGGCCACAACTTTTCAACGAGTGGATAGATTTTGATCAATTTTTGTTTTGCTTCTTTTATCCTGAGGAACGCGCCTAAAGTACTGCAATACATTCTCAATGGGGGTGCACCCCTGTATGCAGGGGTCAGCCCCAACAACAAAATAGTCTTATTTAAGACTAAAAACACAAAATTGGCCATATTTCGGGAACGGTTTGAGGGTTTTGATAAGGTATTTTGCTTCTTCTAGCTTGACGAACACGTGGAAAGCACCGGAGCACATTTTCAATTGGGGTGGGGTTACAACTCCGGAATGCAGGGGGGGTGCCTCCACAGCTGAAAAAACACAATAGGAGATATTTCGGGAACGGCTTGATTGATTTTGACCAATTTTTTTTTGTTTTGCTTATTTTAGCCTGTGGAACACGGTGAAAGCACCGAAGCACATTTCGCCCACACTAGAAACAAATAGTTCACCATATTTCGAGAACAGCTTGATGGATTTTGACCAATTTTTTGTTTTCTTTCGAGCAAAAGGCTCTTGCCGAGGAGGATCATCTCAAGACTAAACAACACAGCTGACCATATTTCAGGAACGGCTTGATGAATTTTGATCACCTTTTTTGCTTCTTTTAGTGTGAGGACCCGAGGGTAAACGGAAGCACTTTTTCACTGTGAGTGTGCCCACTGCACGCACGTGATGCCACAAAACTAAAAAACACAAAACTGGCCCTATTTCTTGAACGGTTTTATGGATTTTCACCAACTTTTTTTGTTTTTTTGGCCTGAGCAACACGCTGAAAGCATACATGAAAGTACATATATTTTCAATGGTAGTATACCACGGTACACAGGGACCGTTCCCGCCAGCAACTTTAAAAACCCAAAATTGGAGATACTTCGAGAACGGCTTGATGGATTTTGACTAACTTGACCAGGGAGCACTAATTTTGACTAGGCAGCACAGAGGAAGCATCAGAGCACATCTAACGGAGTTTTTAAAGTTGGGGCTGGGGTACGGCAGGTTCGCTCCCCAGCTGAAAAAAAATAAACAGCTTGATGAGTTTTGACCAACTTTTTTGTTTTGATTCTTTTACCTTATGCATGCATTTACATGAACATGGGTCCATTTGTTAATGAAAACCCGGGCCGAAGACTTTGCAGCCAGGGTGATACGGGCCGAAGATATTGCAGCCAGGATGATGCGGGCCGCAAGACCTTGCAGCCAGGGTAATACGGGCCGAAGGCCGGCCATTACCCCGGTACAGGTATAATGTATGACAATATATGACACACCAACACTAGAATATTATCGAGCACTAGTATGCTTTTGCTTCCAAAAATGTATGAGTATTTAGTTAATGAGTGAGTTAACTATATGGATCGTATGATCCAAAGTCGTAGTCTTAAATTTAATACGCATTTTTAGCATAATTCGTGCGTGAGGCATCTATTCTGCTGAGTGCACATTTTGGTGTTTCGGTGCTAAATCTCGTATGAGAGCCTAAACTAACATTGGTGCTGCAAGAATTCGACATCTCGTCACAGTATAGCGCGCAGCTAGATATTGAATTTGACTTTGACTCATTATACGTATAGTTACGGTCAGGAATAAACGCAAATCGATCGCGAACTGTATGCGACGTATCAACAGCTGTTCCATTGTTATTCGCAAACTGTTCGCGAAATATTTGTTTTTATATCTGTATAATACAGAATTACTGCTTTCGTTACACGAAAATATTTAAGATAAGGGTAGAGTTATTATCTTAAAACCTTGGAATGAAGTGAATAGTATATTATTAGCTATGTGTTTTAGTGAACAATTGCATAAAGTTCATGTCAGTTTATTGGAGCAAAAGCGCGATCTTCGACGAAAAATTTTGACTGCTCAAAGTGAACGAGACACAGCCGCTGGCGGAGGTGGAGTGATATTCGAATGTTCGTGTAACGATAATAGTTCAACGATACGGGTCGATCACACTGGTAACCTTGCTTCACTCAAAGCTGATTATAAAGTAAGATTTCTATTTTTGGAATTAATTCGTTGTGTTGGATCATAACGGCGAATAATATAATATAATGTATAGTGAAATATATTAGGAAAAGTTAGTAGCTGGTCAGTTGCTCTTTGTAAAATAGTCGGAAACTTTTCATGGATCTATCGCCAACGATTTGTCTTTATTTTTACCCGTAATCGTGGCTAAGTTTGAAATTTTGATTTTTATTCAACTTATAGCGATTGCAAACAGGACCTATAAGGTGGTACACAGATAGTTTCGTATGGTAGCCGCAGCTTTGTAATCATTACACAGGAATCAGTACACTTGCGTTTATCAGCCTTTGGCTAACGTTATCAAAAAATTGCGGCCATTCAGGTAGAAAAAGCAAATTATGCGAGACTTGCTTTCGTTTCTTCCGGTAACTGTGAATATGTTTGCTAAACGAAAATCTTACTTCAAGTCGTTCAGTTACTTTGTATCTGTGTTGTCTTCTCATGTTAAATACATAAAAATGTTATTTCTTGGTATTTTTCGCTATTTATAAGGACTTATACGTCATAAGATTTCGAATACAGCAATCGAGGTTAACGTATATAACACAATATGCTAAATATATTTTATACATAATTACATAAATAAATTAATAGTAATAAATAACAAATTTTGTTTTCAGCAAATACGTGGTAAAATTCGACTGGTCGATGCTTTATTGTCAAAACATCGTGCTTCATGCTGAAACAGCAACGGTTTGGCACAAAAAACTGTAATATAATATTATATATTGTCTTCTTAACTGCCAATTATTCTTATAAATTTGTAACTTTAATATAAAGTATCGGATATTGTTTTTACAAGAATATTTTTGTAAATTTACTATAATGTGTGTACATTTTTCTAATGTTTATGTTCAGTTTGAATATTGTTACTGTTAAATGTTATGTATTTTTGTCCGAGTAATTCCATCCTCGTACGTATAATAAACGCTGCTCTAAGGCCCCAGAGCCCTTACAGGTTCATTGAAAGTCGTAGGAACTTATATACCTTTTAATAGTAGTGGATTTTAACGCAATGATATTATTCTATTTTTTTGTCTTTTATGTTGTTTTTGCCGCGGCCAATTTGTAGTAGTTTATGCCGTTTTGAAGTATCATCAGTAAACCCATTTTTATATCGAATATATAAAGAGGTGAGACGTGCTTAGTATGAGTTTATAAGGTGTCCGATACATGGAAACATTGGGAATATGAAAAATAACCTGGAAGTACCGAAAATAATTTCAAAATTGCTAGTAAAATCATGATAGCTTAATAATGCAATGTGCTATAAAGTAATTTCCTATATGCAGAGCGGGCATGTCTAGCAGAAAAATTTAGAAATTAAAATAATAATTATATACAATTTTTATAAACAATGATATTGCCATGTATAATGCCAATTTAGTCGTATCAGCGCAATATCTTCCGATTCCAGGTCACCCATAACATGCACAACAGCGTCTTCCCTAATCATTCCTGCTAAGCTATTTTAGGGTCGTTGATAGCTGTGTAATTGGGTCGTTGAATAAGTCTAGTTTGCGTTTTATATTGAACATACAATCTGGCCCAAGCATGATACACAAAAAATGAATGCATGCTTGCTTTGGAAATATTGTGGGCTGTGAAATAGAGGCACCACAGCCGAAATGGTGCAATCATATAACTTCGAGAACATTGTCTTATTGTAATTATTGATACTGCATATCTCACACTCTGCGCAATTCTACTATACTATAAAAAATACCGGAAAAGTGGCTTGTAAAACCAGGAATTTGGCGCTTGCGAACTCGGGGGCATTTTAATTTAAGGTAAAGTTTGCTGGCAAAAAACATATTGATTCAAACCTGCAAAATATTGCAGGTTATTGCATGACAAGTCTGCATTCCCAGAATCAATGAAATATACTCACACAATATAAACGAGTTTCCAATATAAATAACACATGTCAGCAAATTCTTAGCAGTGTAGAGTTACTAATACATTACGTTCTCAGGGACAATTTGGTTGGTGTTCATTTTTCTAGGGCGATAGTAACAGTTGGTGGACAGTCAAAAGTAGCGAAGGGTGGACAAAAGTTGGAGGACAGGACAAAACTAGGAAATTTGTGCCGTAACAGTGGGACAACTACCTGTAAAATCGGCCGCATCATCTCACAGTTTCTATAGTGCGGAGTGACATGAGTGTCACGATTTTCTTAAAAGGGGAAATCATGAATTCATGGTATTAGTTGATGCTTGTCTGTTCAGGAACACCAGTATGCTATTACCCGACGCACCAAGCACAGTCTATGTATGGAAATAAAAGCAAATTGTTACCAAAAAATTCACGAATACTAAATGAACAGCGACTTTTAAAGATTCGTCCTAAAATTGTATTTATTTCTATTCTTAACTCTATATTGCAGTGTTATCGCCGATAACAAAATGCTATCCATGCAAAATAGCACTGTGGGTGAAATACCAGGTCGTATTTGACCGTTCCATACAGTTGTTCTGAAATTTGTAGGCACGGAAACTCTACTTGTTTTATGTTACAACGGCTGTAGTAGTAGTAGAGTGTTAAGAGAACATGGTCAAACGTTTAATAAAATGGAGATAGCTTTTGCGTAGTTGGATAAATTTTACAAAAACTTTGAGGGCATTTGGCGTTTGTTGTCCGAGAACATGGATGGGATCAATGGCTTTTCCATTCCTTAAAAAATTTGCCCGTGAGCATGAAGGCTGGTTGACTGATGGTGCCGAAGTTTGCCAGGGGACGTGAACTAGGGGGGCGTCAAAATTTAATATTTTTCATCGAATAACGCAAAAATTATTGTTAATAAATAGGTTCAGAAACGGCACAAAACTTCTTTGTTGCGGTTAAAAGCAACTTTTAAATTATTTCTTTTGCTGAAATTAATCAAATTTTTAACTTCGGAAAGAGATTTTTGTAAACAGTATATTAATTTTTTTCATCTGGGGTGTTTTTACCGTGGGCAAGCCAGAAATTTTGCTAGGGGAGCACTGAAAAATTTCAGACCCCGACCGCTCCCCCCCACTTTTGGAAAACTGGGATCAACGTCGGATAGTCCAATAACAAGGTAGGTGGACTAGTGTAGGACGATGGATGTGTGGTGCAACAGGCCATGTTTTTGTTGCCCACACTCAAGTGATGTACAACCTAAGAAACCATCGCTAACAAAGGAACAAAAGGCAGCCACAAGGTGATCATGTACTCTTGGAGCTATATCATTCATTATAAATTGAGGGTTATGTATATTCTTGACTGTTTCATACATTTTTGTTCCAGCTCCAGTACAAATTATACGAAATTACCTCATGAAATACAACATATTGTATAATGTGTAATGTTCTTTCTGTCATTCGGATCGGTTGATATTTTGTACAGTCTTTGTACGCATGTATGTGCGCAGCGTAATAATGCACTGTATGTAGTTATGGACATAAATACACGCAAATCTTTGGATAACAGTACTTCTGGAAGTCTCCGTGGCGTTCCAAAACAGTGCGAAGATCAAGTCGTGACTGTTGTTCGTGCTCTGCACGTCTGTGGCGTGCTGTCCTGCATGACGTCACGCTGGCAGCGATATCTGGGTCTGTGGGTACTTTGCTCCATTGTCGCAGATACCGCTTCAAATCAAGAACAGCTTGCGACAAATTGGCAGATATTCAATTGCTATTCGCGAACTGTTCCCAGTTGTTTCACAAACAATTTGCTTTTATTTATTTCCGCAACTGTATGATATTACCTGTTTATATTTTTGATGTTTACTTGATTCGTTTAACACTTTCCCGCATAGTGCCACATAGATGAAGCAGTGTGTATTGCGAAGCGATAAGCATTGTCGTGCGCCGTGTGTGTGCGCACGTGCGTTGTTATTCGCTCGCTTTGAGAAATTCCTTAAGGCACTGAGCAGCAGGACATAGATAGTATAAGTGGCTAGCAGGTAGAAGGCTCACAACCAAACGATCCAGATATAATGCACCGTTGCCACAAAAGTGTGTTCAACAATGCACAAAATACGGATTAGTTCATGCGTCAAAGAGTTAACGTCTGTGTTTATGTGCCCGGTTGTTATAGTTCTTATATATCCGGTTGGTTAATTCTGTGTAATTTGTTACACTATATTATATCGTTTACTCGGGTAGCTTATAGAGAATATTTATACTGTCGTTGGATATTTTTGGATACGCGATCATGTACATACAACTGTTATTATTAATCATTGATTGAGTGTGCTTTGCTATTAAGATTTTGTGTATTTTACCAGTATATAGTCAAACAGTGGTGCTTGTCAGGGGCGCATCTAGAATTTCGTCCTGGGGGTCCGTCCTGTGCCTAATTTATATCGTAATGCCACAGCAGGTTCATTCCGAAATTCGACAGGAATGTATTTAACAAAGAGGGACTTTTGATGAAATTTTTTCTGTTGACCCAGGCTGAGTACGCCAATGATGCTCATGTTTATGTAAAAATTTTTCCTGTTTCTTTTTGTTCTTGCCTGAGTATACAAAATAATGATAACATTGTTTTATTGTAGCTAGAGCGATATTATTATTATATACAGCCAGCCACTAAGATGGGAGCTCTACCAAAGTGAAAGTTGTTGACGAAATGATGTATATACCGACAATAGACATACAGTGTATGTAGTTTAGGTCTGGTTTGTTTGTTTGCACATTGTAAAGATAACGAATGTTTTGTTGGGTTTTAAAATGAAAGCTCACAAAACAGGTGTGAGCTAAAGCGCATTAGCGTTAACGGTTTATCTAGTACAACAGTCAGGCGGACAAGTTCTTGTTTGGTGAAATTTTTTGCATTTATTTATAAATATAAGTCTTTTTGCATGTCTTGCTTTAAACAAATAGCTGCCTGATTAGACCATATTATATTTCTATTTGTGGACTAACATTGTTCAAACTAAAAATTAGTGGCGCTATAATACGTTGTGCGTACGGTATGGATATAAAACATACGTGCTCGTAAGCCAGTGCACTAAGCTGGTGGTCTAAAGTAATTTCAGGACGCGGCTCATATTTGGTTGTATGGATAACAAAATTAGTGCACCAGTTCTCGGCCGTGAAAACATAAATTTCTATGATAGTTGCCATATATGTAGACATAATTCTACATTGTATCATTTATTGTTACGGAAAGTTATATATTTATTTTGCCCCTTTTCTACGTCATATTAGTTCGAATACATACTACGTAAAATATTTGTATATATATACATTTATTTGTAGTAAATCGTTAACCGGTAATTGGTTGTTAAAGCTCGAAGAGTTTTGCATCCGAAGTCCATCGTTACGAACCCAATCATTAATGGATTACCTCACTGCAGCACCTTCTCATAGCTGTATATACAGGCAGTACAATACCATAAAAGTACATGTAACCAGGGGGGGCGCGGAGGGTCGTGCCCCTTCAGCTTGGCTCTGTGCCCCTCCCCAGTTTAAATTTACAGCTAACTTGTGCCCCTTCTGAAAGCCTTGGTGCCCCCAGTTTGGACTTTCTGGCTACACCCCTGCATGTAACACAGAGTGTATATACGTATTGTAGAGGTGAGTGCGAGGATTAATTTTTAGGCTCAGCTCGTTTTTATCAAACACAGGCCGGTTCTCGTTTGAAAAAAGTGGATTACGCTCAAAAAGGCTCGTGTTGTAACGTTTTGTTTTAACAAAGTTTTAGAAATGCTAAATTAGTCGAAGAAAAACATAAAGCTAAGTACCAATAAAACACCTAAGGTATACATGTATAGCAGCGTTAGACACATATTGAGCACGTCCAAGTAGATTTGTGGTTTGTATAGTAAAAGTTCTATAGCGAAATTAAAATTTTAGGCTCGGCTAGGATCGAACTTCAAGGCTTGAAGTTCGGCTTGGCTCGTTTAAATTTCTGGAGGAAGGCTGGAAAGTCGGTTCTTGAGCCGAAACGACGCGTGCCTAGCCTGAAAAGCTCAATTCTCACCTCTAGTAGGTATCGAATGTCCTTGTGTTAGAAATTTGCACGAATCCGTAACACATTGGTTGTGCCACAGCCATTACAACTTTGTAGCTACTGTACAGTTTAGTAAACTCTGTATCTGCTCTGCTATTAATACTTTATTATATGTTTATTACAGTCGTTTTTTTGTATAATCAATATCTTGTTATTTGATCAGCTTATGTCAATCGTCGATTATACACACAGCACTGAATAAAAATAAACCTAGTATAATGCCTTGTTGTGCGCAAACGAGCATGGGTGTAATGAATTGTGTGACTGAAGCATAGATTTGCTCAACATTTGAACACAAGTATTGGTAAATTTTTTTATGAATTTGAAACTGCGTGCTGCTCAAACATTGTAGCATAATTACTTTTAGCCAATTAAGCGCAAAAAGATAACTAAATAAATGTTGGAGTCATAATTAAACGGACCAACATGATCTCTTTAGGGGTTTGAGATGGTTGAGGTGCAGAGACTATTGGGATATAGCTGAAAAATAGTGGGGCCCTTCCCTGAATTTCCCGCTCCAAATAGGGCAGACCCTATAATTTAGCAATACTGCAAAAAAATTGAAGCATGGGCTGAAACATGTTTCCATTGTTGACGAACCTTTAAGTTGTTCAAATTCTCACAGTGATTTCAAATCGCTGCTTTGTAGAAAATACAAGCAATCGTTTGTGTTTTTCTTTTCAGTTAATGGATTATGGTCAGATAATATATCGTCGTTTGAGATATTTCCTAAAGTAAGACATCAGTAGCAAGCAACAACGGCGGTTCGCGTAGCCAAAGTTGTTTATAGGCTATAATAAGCTGTGCCCGAATATCGATCGTAGAATACGAAGTTATCATAGCCGTTAGTTTCCCGAAGACATATTTAGAAAATTTCAAATTTGGTTCTGTGTGAAATACTATAGTTACATCGTTTTTCTGTATAAATTGTTGCTGTTGGTAAATTTCAAACATCGTTTTGTCACAGAATGAATTTAATCACTTTGGTTCCAGAATTCGAAGGCGAAAATGTCGGCATGACGTATATACAAACTGAGCCTTGTTATCCACCAATCATAAAACAGGATTTGATAACCACCATTTTGAATAGCTTGTCATGTAAAACGTGCTAATTTATAAAGCAGACTATATTCTGTATTATCAAAATATTTTTATTATAAATTATTTATATATTACTTAAATGCAACTCTGCGTTTGATATTCTTTAGTTAATGACATATATTAGTCGAATGCTTATCTTAGGTCTCGTTAAAAAGTTTATCCAAGCTTCATGTCATGCGACTAGTTGAGTAGTGGTAATGAACCAATCTGCCATGTGATGCTAAGTGAAACACATGAAACGAAATTTGCTCTAAAAGTTTCACTGAATATTATTAATTTATACTATCTACTTTGTTTCTTTTTCAAGGGGTACTGACGTGCTTACCTGTATAAATTAATGAGCTGTTGCTTTTAATTTAATATTGTGTTTTAATATCCAAACATTTCGTTTTACCACAATCATTTTCGTTTGAAAATGGACATCATCTGCTGTTGATCTGTCCTGCATTTAAATAAGTAGTTTTTCTGAAAATATCTAATTGCTTCAGAAATATCCCGTTGTTTCAGCATGTACGCCATGCAGTGTGTACCCATCACACACATATCCAGTGTCAAGGTTGAGAACTATGTATTAAATACAGAATTGTCTAAGAAGCGAAGCTAATCGGTGATTGCCATAACTTTTAGAAATAGCCAACCGTGGTAATTTTTGTTATTGAATGGTGTTTTTATTTTATATATTTTTCAGTAAATCTGCTTTCGTTCTCTACATAGAGCAAACAATTTTGTTCATTCTGTCACCAGTATATAATTATATTTCACGTAGACGGAACTAAATTAGCAGCAAGCTAGCCAGTGTACAGCGTGCCTAGTGTATGCGAAGGCAATGAACGTAAACCTAGTGACTGCACAAATTTTTCCACATTTATATATTATAAGTTGCTGAGACCCGAGACGCTCTGTGCCTACCATACTTGGCTATATATTTAAACTGCTCCAAAGCAACTCACGAGTAGCAGAAGAACAATCTTCGTATAAACAAAAGAACACGGACACGAATTCATATGCTGACGTGGACCAATCAGAACTGAACAGCAGAGTAATCAGAAGTTTCGAGAACGATGTTACGGACTAAATAAACTCTTGATTTAGAGGCAATGAGTTCAGTTTGTTTTGTCATCGAACGCTTCATTATTCTGCGTTCACTTTTTTGGCGCCTGTTTTCAATAAACCATTGATTAAACTAGTCTTCGCTTTAGTTTACGTGGGGAACCCGACGGTTCGATTACGTCGGACCCCGCTGTTTCAAGATTTGCGGGTGCGACGATCCTCGAGTTTCCAGTGGTTTGGCCCTTGACGGTTCTCGATGAATTCACGACCCCAGGCGCTTCTCGATTCACGGTACCGTGATCAATAGCGATAACCACGTTCGATTCAAGGACTCCGGTCGGTCAAAGCGACTACGATCAAAGATGCTGGTCAGAGGTGTAATCAGTTCCTGGCAAACTGGTATAGAGGCACTTGGTTTCGCGGGTCAAGGCTTTAGTCGACGGCAGGCATCAAGCCTGCGTGCCCTGCTGCTCATCGGCGGTCTCGAGCCAAATCCTGGGTCAATCAACCTGTCGAATCAAAGAAAGGACACGTTGGCCAGGATGCTTAAACTCCTCAAAGAGAGTGACAAGTCGTTCGTGCAACCACCAACACAGGACATGATCACAGCGCTAACCCAGTTCGGGCCCGACATCACTCATGCAGCCAGTTGGCCATTGCTTAATTCCTGGCCACCGCGGGACGAAGGCAAATCGAGCAACTATAATCAAGCGTCTCCGCAAGTCAATTCCACCAACTGCCGCAATTCAATCCGAAGATGCCTCAATCGTGGTTCAACCAGGTCGAGCAGATCCTAGGGCCAATCGATGATGGCTTGAAGAAGCGCAACGTACTACGCATGGTGAATAATGCACTCATCCAAGGGTCTGGGGTCGACCTCAACTCGGGGTATAACGAGCTCAAGCGAACGCTGATCAACTACTACGCCATCAGCGAAAATCGCTGTCTGCGCAAGCTTATCACCGAGAAAGATCTCAAGGGGCGCAAACCATCAAGCGCTCGCCCCGAGCTTCTCGAATTTTATTCCAAACAACCAGGACCTGGTCCGTCTGCGATTCCTAGAGATCCTTCCCGAGCAAATCCGTTTAACGCTGGTCTCGATTGACAACGTCTCCCTCGAGCAGGTAGCCCCATCGCCAATTCGATGATGGACATGTCTGACCCCAGCTTGGTTAACCAGGTCAGTCATTCTGCCGGTTCAACATCTTCGACAGCGACAAAGACGGATCAATGGCAAGCTACAATCCAGCAGAAAATCGGCGACCTAGCAGCGGCTGTCCGCGAGGAGTAAAGTAACCGTGTTCCCCCAAGGCGATCGAACTGCAAGTATCGAAGCGGTGAGCAGGGTAACCAACGTCCCCGATCGCAGTCGAACGTCAGGTGTCTGCTGGTACCACGTTCGGTTTGGTGTCAACGATCAACAATGCCCCGGTCCCTCATCCTGCTCCTTTGACGCGAAGCAAGGTACTGCCGACAGTTCGGTAACTAGAAAGCCCCGCCGCTAGGCTAGCAAGCGGTGGGACTGTCACCGCTGTGTTCATCGGTGCAACATCATTTGGACGCTTCATAGCCGACAGCGGCTGCTCCCTTTCATTCCTGCACCCCGTTCATGCGCCAACGGGAACTCCCCTCCGTCACGAGCAAATCAATGACATCGCGGTCAACGGCACACCAGTCGAGATCAAGGGCACATGCAGCATCGCCTTCCGGCTCACGAGTTTTCCCCAGCAGTTCCGTTGGACTTTCTATGTAGCTGATGTCGCCCACCCCATCCTCGGTCGTGATTTCCTGCGACACCACACTTTCGCAATCGCCTCATCCCGGCGAGTACGTAACATACCAAGGAAATTTCTATGAACGGTTTACTGGGTCTGCTAAAATCCCTTCCAGCGTAAAATTGGTCAATTTCGAAAATCCAGCGGAAGCTTTGGCGCCATTCGAGTTCGTCGGACGAGGCAGTTTTTTCCACGTTGGTATTAACCAAACTTTTCACTTTATGCTCAGAATTAACTAGTTTCAGGCTGGGACCATGTAACCCTGAGGAAATAAAATGCAGGCCATGCAGTTCTCGAAATACTATGCCTTAGTCTTAGCGTAAGCGAAGGTCCTTATATATCGACCGGTATATGGCAAAACCGCGTATCTCAAAAAGCAAAACACCTGTTTTTATACGTTCTAACTAGGAAATTCGCGCGCTCAATGTGGTAAAACCGTATAACTCCTGTTTTAACGCGCAAAATATTATTATAAGAGACATACACAAAGCCTAAGTCGGGGGCTGCCGCCGCCACCCGAACCCCCGCTCTAAGCTATTCTTACGTTATAACTTACTGCCCTCTGGAATACTTGGGCCTCAAGCTGTATGGGAATTCTAGGAAAGACTCGGCTTATTGAGGATAATTTGATTCTGGTCCAGAAGGGAAAGCTAGGGCTTGAAAATTGACTCTTTGTTTACCCATAACCCACTGTTGACGACAATATCAATGCACTTAAATTCTGCATGAGTGACGTTTTATTAATGGCGTCGAGAATATTTCAAAAAGACAACGGGTTTCCGGAGCCTCGCAATGTTACTGTTTTAATTTTTGAGACGTTATTCTGTGGATCTGGCCAAGTTCTTCGAACTATAACAGGGTGGGACTTGAATTGAGTAGCGTAGAACAAAAATTTAAAATTTCCGAGCACAGCCTAAACTTTAAATTTATGCTTACAGAGACAAACTTAATACGATCACTTGAGGATACAGTTTTCACATGCTACGCTAGGGCGGAAAAATTTACATCTATAAGAGGACTACCCATAAAGTAGGGGTGAGTAGTATAGGGGGAGCAGTACGCCCACAGGTTCGCGGTTGGTGGATCGGTGGATCAGTGTATGACCTTGAAGTGGCGTTTTACCAGTATGGTGTAATAAGCGTGAGTATTGAAGGGTGTTGTGTATGTGCCTATTAGTGTGTGCATCGAAGCGTCAGGTGCGTGTTGTATGTTTGTAGGATCGAGGATTGGTGGAGCTGGCCTTGAACATAAGCATCCGTAACCTTGAAACGCAAAGTAACACTGGTATAGTTGATATTTCTAGTAGACCGTCAGTATAAGCACAATAACGAACACGTTTGATATTACTTGCGTGATATTAAACACCCGCGATGCCCACAAGGCCTACAATGTCAAGTGTTCTGACAGGGTATCAATGATTTGACGGGTATCTAATATCTCGCAATTTTGCACTTTTTCTATTCGCTCAGGTAATATGGAAGACTGATCGGTATAATTTAATGAATAACGAGCTTGTAATAACTAATAAACCCTCCACCAAGAAACAAATCATTCAGTTATAGGCACATCAAGTGATCACTTTATATATATATGTATGTCTATACCATCCCTACAGGTCTTTTCCTCCACACGTTTGTTAAAATTTCTAACACCTTTTGGGTCATGCAACATTTTAAAAACCTTCCACGACGATTTTTTCAGTTTACAACTTTTATAAACAAAAATTACCACATCTCTGTGTTTTTAACTAGTTTAATCCTTTACTATCTACATTTTTAGCTCGTCCTTTTCGCATTAAGTACACTGAAATCACTAAACTTTTCGAACCCTTCAGTCATACAACAATATCATTACGCACAATTATGGTACAATATTAAATCAAAATTGGCTTCGTGCTAATACCATCACCTTGAATAATTCTCCTCGGATAAAAGTACGTTAGACTGTCGCGTTTTTGTTTGTTTTGTAATAGTTCGGTACCTTTCATTCTGAAACCATAATTAGTCCCTCCAGCCTTCTCTTTGCTACATAGTACACTTTCAAACATGTCTTTATCTACATTGTTAGTAATCTTTGAAAGTCCTTTAGTCGACACTTTAGTTCCCCCATCGTCCTGCCACCCGAAATAAGTTTTTGAATTAAGGGCAATCATTCCGTCCCCGCTCCACTCCAATTTAAATAGCCCAGGTGTTCTTTGCGAGTAACTGTCGATGGCGAAATACGACGGCCTCTGAGATGTAAAGCGACGGCGAATGGACGAATCGGAAATCATGGATGGTAGATCTTCGTTGGCAACCGCAAAGTAGAAGCTGTCGGTGTCCATCTGGATTAACTGGAAATTCTCTTTTCCTAAGTTTCTTAATAAGAAAAGGTAGAACTCCAACATGCGTAGCTTCGCGTATTGGTATACGAAGAATGGAATTATGTTCGGGAGATCCATGATAACCTATAAATAACGCACGAAATTAACAAAACAACAACGAATTTGAAAAGCCTAAGCTGCATTATAAATAAAAAAACGTGCAATAACAATATCTTGCATTAAAAACTTTGAATAACACTCTAAATAAGCTTACTGATATCCTTCAAAATTTGCAGGGAAACCAATAGAACCATCATTAACAATCACTATAAACAAACTTCTTTCAACTACACAATCAAAATTAAAAATAATTACTATTAATATACGCACGCATTTCGCCCTCCAATATTTCTAGCGTTTTACTGTTTTCTTTCAACCAGTTTCGCACCCCAAACATTTGAAAATACTTCATAAAACTTTCCATAAATGCATTCAATATAATCTCTTCATTAATACATAATTTGATACTTACACTACTCCGCTATAAGAATTACTAACTAACCTTCTCTTTATTCATGTGCACTTGGTAGATGCCCTCGCTTATCTCATCCATCTTTTTGAACAGCCCGCCTCGTACCATTGACCTTGCTTCGCCCGCTGTTTTAAAGCTGACGTCTTCGAATCTTGTTTTGTCCATCGCCAAGCGACCGTAGCAACTATTGCCGAAAAGTTTTAGCATCTCGCCCAAAATCTTCTTAGACTCGTCGGCATCAGCCTCTCGGCGCCCATTAGCTACTTCCTCACTGAGATGTTCGAAAGCCGCTACTCGTTGATATTCTATGAATTGGTGTATTCGCGTTATTTGTAGACCGCATTTCGTTAAGTAAAATTTGAGAAGCGGTGTCGCTAGAAGTATCTTGGTCCCGTGGTATGATCCGCTAAGGGCTCGTCTCGGCGACTTCATAATTCCATGCTCTTCCGCGTAGACCCTCATTTCCGGTCCAATATCGTCTATGCTTATCTCAGTGTTCTTAAACACCGGAGGCATCTCTTCCCAAAACTCCCTAGCTTTTTCGTTCCAGTACGACACTTGAATGTCCACCTCCGCTATACCAAACACCTTATCGTCCCTTATTGCTGCCACTATATCTTTCATTTTCACGACATCCTTCTCGAAGCAACTGTTAGCATTAATCTTCTTCCATCCACTCCACTCTGGACTGCCTATCTTTTCCGTAATATAGTCTTCAAATCTACATTCTTTCTCCCATATAAATTCACAATCCATCGCTTCGAAGAATTCGTGTTTTCTTTTAGTGTCGCTCTGTCTCTTATAGTAATTTTCGTTTCTCTTGGTTATGCCTACACACCAACAACCATGCCAGTAGCATCCATCGAATTCAATAACAATATCTTTTTCGTTTCCATACTTTCCACTTGGAACATAACCATCAACGTAATACCTGCTAATGCCATTTTGAAATGCTTTCTGGCCGCCGTTGAACCGTTGCTGTATTACCACATCCTCTCTACCAAGGCGTGAACACAATTCTCTCCGCATGCATTCAATATACATGAGCTCCTTAACGCAATGAGTGTAGCTCTGCACACGTTTCATCCGCATATTATCATTTCTTGATACAGCTTCATCGAATTCTTGTCGTGTTCCCCCATTCACGGCCACCTCCTCTCCGGCTTCACGAAACTCTGGACGCCATACCGAAAATACACCCGTTGGCATTTCCTGACACAGCGACCACAGATACAATCTATTAGCATCATAGCCCAATATTTTTGATACTGGCTTATCACCTCGAATTCGTGTCTTTCTGGCTTCATGATAGCGATGAAATACTATGGATGGACCGCCCACAATATTGTCTTTAATTAAGCCATGTATATCTTTCCATTTCTCATTGAATAGCGTAAATAGTCCACCATTCGGTAGCCGTTCAAACATACGCTTCATAGCAACGCTGGGTAGACTTATAGCCTCTTTAAACATGTCTACGCCCCACGATTCGAAGTGATCAAACATATTCTGTACGGCCTCCAGAAGCGGCGCCACGTCTAGGTTGTTGTACCACTCTAGCATGTCTCCCATAGTTCTAAAACCTTCTTGTTTCCGCACATTTTGAACGTATCCATAATCCTCTTCGCTAAGTTGTTACTGCCGTAGGGTGCTATAAAATGCACTTTTCGGTGGTAATTCTGTTAGTTCGAGTTGTGCCAATGACGGAACCACTCATAAGGCCATACACCTTTCTGTTGCGGTACATTAAATGCCCGTAGGAATTTGTCGTAACTCGTCCCTGGAGCTAGATAGTTTATAACATCTAAAAATATCATATTGTCGGTGGATATACTCATAAAGGAGTTGTTTTTCGCTATAGCATTGCCCAGATTAGCTCCACGATGAATTAAGTGTGGCACGTAGTATTGCTTGATTAAATTTAGATCAAACTTTTTACTATTAAATCCCAAGACTACGAGTTGCTTTAACCAAGCTTCAAATGGCCTTAACAACACTGTCCATTTTCGTGTTTCGTATGCACGGCCCTTTGCTTCCTGTAAGGCATCCTCGTTGCCGTCTCGTTTACAGTTCCACAACCATTTCTCACATTCTTTATTTTCCGCACTTTTTTCTTTCAAACTGCTATAAACGTCATTATATTTTTCTTCCATAATGGTGAAAGCACATTCGGAAATTTCGCATAAATAGGCATCCATTTCTGTAACTATGTCTTCGCATTCACCAATGAAGCATCGCGGTTGCATGTAACCCGGCACATTGCTGCAAACGGACACACTAGCTGGAATAAGTCGTTTGGTATAAATCAGTTTTCTTTCACTGCACGCCACGTCTTCGTTTTCTTCAAACCTGGCTTCGAAATAAAATGTTGCTCGGAATCTGTAAAAATCATCGTCTATCTGGAATCCTTCCTCTCGTAGTTCGCTATGTATAGTTTTCGGAAGCCCAAAACCGCCGCCTTTGTATATGTACTTCGTCGCCACCTCACCACATATCTTAATATGCCGCTTGTAGTTACCAATGCGATCCCAAAGTTTATTGCAATTAAGGCACCGCCACGTATATCTCTCTAGGTCGCTTATATAGGAAAAATGATCGTCGAAAAGTTTAGATTGAGTGTTTCATTATACATTCCTCGAGATTTGTGTATAAGTGTTGCTGACGGCTGCTTTGCTATATCCAATATTTGCTCAGTCATTTTCGAAATATTTTCATTCACATCCGTTGTTTCTACAACACCACTTTCTTCGGTGATCTCCTCCTCAACCATATCGTCAATAAAGTCATTACACGCTCTGTCCTCCTCCTCATTATCGCTCGCTACTTCTTCGTCACTGTCATAATCGTCTCTGTGTATTTTGTGAGGATCGAAATCTGGTTCCTTAACATGTCGCATTGCTTTTTGAAGAATAGATTCCTCGTTCTGATTTAGTTCATATACTGCAATATGTATTTTAAACGTGTCTTCTAAATCGTAGAGATCATCCGTGTTGTTAACGCCCGCAAATGTTTCTGTTCTGGCGCACCACTTCTCGCATAGCTCTTGGACCCGCTGTTCGAAACTCTCGTGCTGCTCAATTCGGTATCCTTCATGAAGGGCTAGACACCTGAAGAAGCATAAATTGTCGTTATACACTCTGCCGTAATTGTCCTTACACAGCCCAATAATACTCTTGTTATTTGTTATGTAGTCCGGTAGATTTATGGGACGACCAATTAGAGTATGAGGAATTATTTTATTAATTATAATTGTCATGTTTGTCACTCTATCTACCACGAATTTAGTATTTGGCCGTTGCTGCCGTGCCCACTCCATTATGCGCCTTTATTAATTTCTTCCACAAAACTCCCGAAGTCCTCGCGGTTACCTACCAGCTTTGGCCTGTCGAAGTAGCGGGTGTTATTGCTGCTATAGAAATAAGTCTCCTCGTTGGTAATGATGTTGCGCAGCACAAAGCCGAAGTTAACGTTCCACTTGACTTTCCATTTCTGCACTTCATAGACGCTAGATATGCATTCGTTTATGTAGCTCGGTGATACATTAACTACGCGAAATTTGAAGCGATCCTGGATGCCCTGCTGCGGTGGTAGTGGGTCCGTATCTGATGCCAATTGTCACGCATGAGCACATCCTCGCCCGTGTACAGAACACTGTCTTCATTCGGTAGCTTATGGCCATCGATGAACGTTTGTCGCGCTTAACGAGGAAACTTAGCCTCCAACGCCCCTGGTGGTTCTGATGCTTTGCGCTTCGTTGTTGTTGATTTTTCATGGACATTTTTGACATGCCTGTACAGCGACGATGTAGTTGAGAATTTTCTATCAGACACCGGGCACGAGTTGTCTTGATTGGCTACCGGCTTGTAATTGCTACCGTCTTGATGAACACGTTGAATGTGACGGTGGAGGCTATCTCTGTGTGTATGAGCCATTTCACAAATAGGACATCGTAGATTGACATCGTTGCCATGAACCGTTCGCATATGTCGCATTAGTTGCTCTTGTTGGTAAACTCCTTCTGACACCGTTCGTACTCCATTTTCTGTGAAAAAAATAAGTTATCCATATACTACGCGCATATTATTTAACAAAAAATCCTTGAAACACAAAACTAGCATATTCTAAAATAAACCGCTCTTCACCTGATTTTCATGCACGTACCATGACAGGTGTGGATAGTACAACCAATCGATTTACACAGACAATTTGACAAATGCTCTTCTTAATACTACATGACGGACTTTAAACTGAATTGTATCGATAACCCTGAGCTGACCTAATACTTATATAAAACTCGATCAATAAAATATTCTTCCAGCCATAATTGTGGATTATACAACTACCAAAATATATAATATAGCTATTCATAAACCAGAGCCCTCGTTACACATCTAAAACTTCAATCAGTAATTCTCAATATTCCATAGCACAGCAAAAATGTAACTTACCTTTATCAAATAACACTACCAGTTCGCGTAATACAAATCAAAATATAATAAACACTGCTTGTATAAATAAAACCGCACACCCAAACGCTTCTTGTGAATAAATAAAACACTATTTGCAAAAAAACACTTCTTTATAAAAGAAATGAAACACTAACGATTTTGAACAAAAAAACACTATTCCCTGGGGACAATGACTCATCATTTTTAAACTCCCACCTTTATTGCCAAATATGATTAATGACCTTGAACAAGTTTAAATTTAAAATACGCTCCCCAGGGAGTTATGACTCATCGTTTTAAAATGACGTCACTATTGCGACTTTGACTTTAAACAAG